>SKCR01030578.1:0-199229 GCA_019454045.1 Zanthoxylum bungeanum
TCAACATGCATGGTAACATACGACCATGAGTTGTAATTGAAAAGTTTTTAATATTCAGTGCTCTAGTTTAATTGGAGGAAGCATCTAAAAAAGCGATGGAATAAGAAAAAATTTACATCTGAGATCCGAGTAATTAAGTCTGTAGGGGTGTTTTAACACCTAGTGCCTTAAGCCAACTGGCTTGGGAGTCATGGCCCAAAACTCGCTACATGGATTGAAGATGTTACAAAAAAAGAGACATCTAAGATCCGAGTAGTTAAGTTTGTAAGGGTGTCTTAACACCTAGTACCCTAAAGCCAACTGGCTTGGGAGTCACTGGCCTAAAGTGTTGGGGTTGGTGCTCAGAGCGCCAATTCCTGATTGTATTTCCTTGTAAATACTGTTATAAACATTTTATTATGAATAAAATAAGCAGTTTCTATAATATAATATATCTCTTTGTATGGTAAAGACGTAATTGACCTTAGAATGATTAATCATGATGCAGTTGCAAAAACGTCGCAACTGACATTGAATTGTATCATGACGCTGTCATTCTTAGACAGTTCCTAGTCAAGGTTTACACTACTTGGTCAGTAAAGTAAACCCGTTGAGATTGATACATGTCATATACTGAAATATATGATTCCAATGGTTTCTCAATGAACCATGAGTCTTAGAGACTCATATAGGCGTGTAGGTGTTTATAGCGGATAAACACTGAACGACTCACTGAATATTCTTAATGGATTACACACCAACGTCAATAAAAATCTTCTCGGGTTGAGTAGCATTTGTGATTCTTCGACTTGAGATACCACTGTGGGCACATGAGACATCTTCCACACTTAGATGGTAGTCACGTCACCGATCTATTCAGATCAGACCTCCGTCTGTTCGTTGGGTGTGCAGATCCTCAAGGTGTCATGTGTGTGTCGAGATAGGATCCGTCAGTTCTGTGTACAGAGCGTAGGTAGTCCATATATGATTAGCAATCAGATAAAAACCATGGGCCCGTGGTACACTTTAGAAGTGAGTTCTAAGTGTTCTTTTAGATATTGCTAATAGAGACGTCGACGGGATTGTCTCTGTAGAGATTTGACGTTTATATTTATATCTCTATGATTCAACGAGTTTATTCGTGGTCGTCATAATTTATAGGTGGATAAATTATTGACACGAAATTGGATTTCGTGACGGATATGCCTGAATCTAGAGAGTCTCACTAGTGAAATATACTCGTAGAGTACTAGGGCAACTTTTATGAATAATACTGATTATTTATAAGTCGTTTAAAGGTTAAACGAAAAATACATGCGAAGTGACTTAATGGTCATTTCCTAATTATTGTGTATTTGTATTTAATGATAGATTTTATTAAATACACATTAATTAAATGTCAAATTGTGATATTTGACATATATCATAAATATATATGTATTTGGATATTTAAAGTAAATATAATACATATATTTAAATAATTATATTTAAATAATTATTTAATTGTTAAATAATTAAATTAATTAAAAATATAAATATCTTAAGTTTTGATATTTTTGGAGATGACTTAAGTTGCTTTATTTGACTTGTTGAATTTCATTAAATGTGTAATGATCAAATTGCAAGTTGATAAAGTAAGCTTTAATGAAACAAAAATAAAATATCTAGATATTTCATGTATTCACAAATTCGGCCAAGGCTATTTTGTGTGAGTATATTTTTTTTTTTTCATTTTATTAGGTTAAGGTAAACAAGTTACCAAAAACAAACACAAAAGAGTTGAGAGCAAAAGTTGAAGAACAAAGAAGAAAAGTTTGAAATACTTTGATTTTGTAAGTTTTTCTTTAAATCTTTCAACTAAGAAAATATTTCTATCATGCTTAGCTTCAACATGTGTTGCTAGGATGTTGTCTCTACACTTATAGTTTGTGTTTTTAATGGTTATGAACTTGTTTGAAAGATGAAAGCATGTATAGTTTCCAAGTGAGCTTGAAATGGTTTCATAAGCTCTCTTTTGATTATTTGATAATCAAGTTGCCATTCTAGAGTTTCTAAGCCACTCATTGATGACCTATAATTGTTCTTGAGTTGTTTCATGATGGTGAGACTTGTTTAGTGTGGTAAAGTTTGAATTAAAGTGTTGGATTTAATTGATTTGGTAAAGTTTGTCAATTTGATGAAATTATAAAATTAGGGTTCTTAACTCTTTCCAAATTTGGGGATTTTCATACATGTGATGTATAATGGCGTGTATATGATGCATATTAATTTTTGAGTTGATTGGATTTGATCTTGACATGTTTTAAACAAAAATGGACCAAATTGTAAAAATTGAAAACTTAAGGGTGTGTTCGGCAATTATAAAATTTTTGGGGATTTTGTTGCAATCTGATTTTGATATCTTGGACATGTTGGAAATCATTTTAGAATTGATTTAGAATCATCCAAAATTGTATTTGACAATTTAAGGACTAAAATGATCAATTTGTAAAGTTTTGGGCCAATTCGACAATTACCAAGAAATTTGGTTTCTTGTGTAAAATTTCAGTTCTTAAGTATTGGGTAATTAAATAAATAAGTTTATTTAATTGATCCAAGAAAAATTATTGAAATCGGAAAATTTTGATTTTTCGCGTTTCCGTTGCGTTACTGGATTTTCGCCATAAAACCCACATTCAATCAACCAATTAAGCAATCATTCCCTTCTCCTTTTAATTAGATACCTATAAATAAATAGAATCAATAATTAATAACAATAATAGAAATTAAGTCCTCGTGCGATCGATATTTTTATACTACTTGAGTGACACGTACGCTTGCGTTACATGTGTGTTTACCACCGATCAAGAGTCCAAATTTTATACGATCTTTCTCCCCCTCAATGTGTGTCTCCAATGTAATTCTATAAAAGTTAGACAAACACATTAATATTCATATGCTCCCCCTTAATAATGGGTGAGGGTAACACAAGTTTAAATCTCATTGGTATGATTTCTCCCCCTTTTACATTAACAAAAAGATTTGAGAAGGAAAAATTAAGCGTAATGAGATATGCCGTGTAATATTAAAATCATTCATATAGCAAAAATGGACGCAATTCAAAGAAATATTCATTTCATTTATAACAAGTCATAAGTACTGAAAACATTAAACAATCATATAAAGATACAAAATACATCCAAAATTTGTATAAAAAAAATATATGCCATAGCGACAATCTATAGATCTCCAGTAAGTCGATCTTCTTTTCCATGAAGTCTAGACGCTGTTGTTGAGAAGTGAGTTGTTGGTCTACTCGAGTACTGAAGGTTGTGAAAGAAGTGGAAAGCTGAGTAATATTTATGGTGAGAGTGCCTAAACTGTCGACTATAGAATCAAGTCTAGCCATAACTAGGTTGTTCTGCTCATCCACAGATGGTCTAGAGCTTGATGGTCTGGCTGCCTCAGCTGTGGCGATGTTGGCCTCCTCATCAGAATCATCAAATCTGATTGTTCTTGATCTCTTGGAGATGGAGGCTTCGGGAGCTTTGTGTTTGGCCTTCATACCCCAAACATCGTTAACATTTTGACTCTGCTTAGCGTGAAACGTGGCTAAAGCAAGGAATGAGGGCTCATCGGGACTGATGGCAATATGATATTTATAGAGAAGTTGTGTGATCAGAGAGCCGTAAGGGAGACTCTGCTGGGGATGAGAACAGACAGTTTGCATATACTGACAAACCAAAAACCCAATGTCTAGTAGAATATCTAGCCCGAGAGATCCCATGACCCAGATATCTATGAGGTTAATAGTATCAATATGGCATTTCCTAGGTAAGATAATGCATTGAATATTTTCGGTTAGGACCTGCATATCAAACCCTAAGTCAAGCTTTTTGAGCACATGAACATCCGAATACGAATGAGGAATGAGTGCGTCTTTCTGCACAAATTCCATAAGTCGGGCTCTAGTTTTGCACTCGAATTGACGGAAGGCTCTATGAGCTGAGGCACAGACAAGATGGTTGATAGGAGTACGGAGGAGACGGTTAATAGAGGTGGGAGTGACAGTGAAGTGAGTTTCGTTAACCGTTGTTCTAAAAGCTCCAAGAGTACTAATGGGAAATTCCATGTTGGTGTAAAAAACTTTGATGAGATTTGGAAAAATATGATCACACATTTGACATAAATAAGTAAGGTCATGACTCTCGAGAATAGAATGACAGAGAAACTCGGCTAAATCTTCAAGATTGCAAAAGTAGGGCTTGGAAAGTACTTTCTTTTTAATAAATTCATTGTAAATTCTCTTTTGACGATCATTTGTAAAGTACTGATCATGATTAAGCTCAGGGTCTATTTTACAAAAAGTCTGAAATTATGGGGTTTTTGTGTAAAAAGGGTAAAGTTTTGGGGTTTTTCAAAAACGACGGAATCGATCAAAAAAAAGTGGTGGATAAAGGTTCTAAACACGTCCTAGAGTGCTTTTGAAAAAGAAATTTTAACAAATAACAACCCAAATTACCGAATCTAGTATTTCTAATTGCTAGGGTTTCAAAACCTAAAAACTTGAGAATCTTATAGATTAATGAGTAATAAAGAAAAATGCTTACCAAAATGGAGTAGAGGGAGGTCGAAAATGCCTTAGGATTGGATTGGAGGATTGAATGAGAGGATTTGAGGGAGTTGAGATTTTGAGAGAGAGATGCGAAATAAGAGAGAAAGAACGCGTCTGTAGTTTTAATTTCTCGAGACTGGTTTACTTACTGGTATGCCGGTCTAGCAGACCGGTAAGCGCTTAACTAGACCGGTAAGCTCTGCTCGAGACCTGTATACCGATCCCAGAAAGGTCACGAAGGGAAAACATAGTGTTTGATCGATAAAATGGCCCCAAAAATAATTTTTAAGTATTTTTAATAACTCACACAAGTTATTTATTAGCTTAATGAGATTCATTAACACTCCAAAACAAAGAAAAACTAAAAAATCATGCATAGTATCACTTAAAACTTATGAATAGGCAATAAAATAATGTTTCAGAAATTTAATGCAATAATGCCTAGTTCCATTCTAATTCTTGTGAAACTTTCTTCGGGTAAGGATTTTGTAAAGATATCCACCAATTGTTGATCGGTTGGGATAAATTCAAGAATCACATCCCATTTGCCAACATGATCTCTAAGGAATTGATGTCTAATGTTAATATGCTTGGCTCTAGAGTGGAGAATAGAGTTTTTGGACAAGTTGATGGACCTGTGTTGTCACATTGAATAGGATTTTTCTCAAGAATAACCTCATAGTCTCAAGTGTGTGTTGCATCCAAAGTACTTGAGCGCAACAACTACCCATTGCAATGTATTTGGCTTCGGTAGTGGAAATGGCAACATTATTTTGTTTCTTGCTAAACAATGAGACTGGGAAATTACTCAATATATGACAAGTACCACTTGTACCCTTTCTATCCAATCTACAACCACTAAAGTCGGCATCAGAATAGCTAATCAAGTTGAAAGCTACTCCTTTTGGGTACCAAAGTCCCAAATTAATTATTCCCGAGAGATATCTTCCACACATAAAGATGAGGTTCACGAGGATTAGATTGAAATCTTCCACACATACAAACACTAAACACGATATCGGGTCTACTTGCGGTTAAATAAAGTAAAGATCCAATCATACCTCGATATTGTTTAATATCTACAGCTTTACCTTCTTCATTTTTGTCAAGCTTCAAGGTTGAACTCATGGGTGTTGAATGATATTTGCTTGATCCCATCCCAAATTTCTTTAGAAGATCATTGATATATTTTACTTTATTTATGAGCACTCCGTATTTTCTTTGATCTATTTGTAAACCTATGAAGAACTTGAGCTCTCCCATCATGCTCATTTCGAATTCACTACTTATACAAGTGGAAAATTCCTCACACAAGGAGGCGTTAGTAGCACTGAAAATAATATCATCAACATAAATTTGAACTACTAATATTTCATCATGCTTATGTTTAATAAATAGTGTGGTATCAAATTTCCCATGACAAAATCATTTTCTAAAAGAAAAGAATTAAGGCTATCATAACATGCTTTAGGAGCTTGCTTAAGTCCATATAATGCTTTGGTTTATTTTTACATATGATTGGGTAAATAAATATTTTCAAAACCGGGAGGTTGTTCAACATAAACTTCCTCCATAATGTACCCATTAAAAAAACTAATTTCGCATCCATTTGATAAATTATAAAATTTTTATGATAAACAAAAGCCAAAAGAATGCGTATGGCTTCAAATCTAGCTACAGGAGTAAAGGTTTCATCATAATATATTCCTTCTTCTTGGTTGTAGCCTTGGGCAACTAATCTAGCTTTAGTTCTCACAACCAATCCCGACTCATCAAGTTTATTTCTAAAAATCCATTTTGTTCCAATAACACTTTGATGAGTAGGTCTAGGAACTAGATCCCACATTTTATTTCTCTCAAATTGATTTAATTCCTATTGCATAGCTATAATCCAATTATCATCTTTTTCGGCTTCAAGAAGGCTCTTAGGCTCAATTTGAGAAAAGAATGTAATGTTATTACAATAATTCATAATTGTGTGTTTTGTGACAATTTTCTCCGAAGGTCCTTCTATAATTAATTCCCTAGGATGTGATCTCATAAGTTTAGCATATTTAATTTTCTTGGGAAAAGAATGAGAGTTATCACCTTGATCTTGTTGAGGAGGTTCATTATTACCTTCATGTTGTGCTTGATCCTCAATTTGTAAGTGATCTTTAGAATTTTCTAGATGTAGAACATTTAGTTACTTTCCCTATCATCATCATCATCTTTCCTATCAAGAACTTTGTTACTAGATGAAGAATGGTTAGATTCATCAAAATTCACATGTATAGACTCTTCAACTGCTATAGTTCTTTTATTGTATACTCTATATGCTTTGCTAGATGAAGAATACCCTAGAAAAATTCCAACATCGGATTTAGAATCGAATTTTTCAAGGTTATCTTTCGTGTTCAAAATAAAAAATTTGCAACCAAAAACTTTAAAAAATGAAATATTTGGTTTTCTGCTCTTCCATAACTCATAAGGAGTTTTATCAAGATTTTTTCTCACTGCCACTCTATTGATCACGAAACATACGGTATTGACCGCTTCGGCCCAAAAGTATTTTGGCAAGTGATGTTCATTGAGCATTGTCCTAGCCATTTCTTGCAAGGATCTATTCTTACGCTCAACAACCCCATTTTGTTAAGGTGTTCTTGCACACGAAAATTGATGCTTTATGTCATGCTCTATGCAAAAATTTTCAAAAAGATGATTTTCAAATTCTTTCTCATGATCACTTCTTATGCAAACAATGCTATATTCTTTTTCTTTTTGAACTTGATTGCTAAACTTTATAAATAATTTAAAAGTATCATTTTTATTAGCTAAAAAGAAAACCAATGTGAATCTAGAGTAATCATGAACTTTTACAAACACATAATTCTTACCACAAAAGCTTGTAGTTTTAGATGGTCCAAATAAATCCATATGCAATAGTTGTAGGGGTTTTGAAGTGGAAATATCATTTTTTGTTTTGAAATAACTTTTGTGTTGTTTTCCAAGTTCACAATTTTCACAAATTTGATCTTTCATAAATTTTAATTTTTGAAGCCTTTTTACTAAATCATTTTTGGAAATCAATTTCATGTGAGCATGTCCTAATCTTCTATGCCAAAGTCAAGAGTTGTCATCTAATGCACTCAAGCATTTCTCATGATGCATGTCATGTCCAATGTCAAATAAATAAATATTTTGATCTCTATAACCTATGAATATTGTATCATTTGACTTTCTATCAACAATTTTACAAATAGATGCATCAAATTCCACATCATATCTTTTATCACATAATTGGCTAATACTTCACAAATTATACTTAAGACCATAGACTAGTAAAACATTTTCAATCAAAGTGGTGGAACTGGTACCAACGTTTCCATGTCCAATGATTTCACCTTTATCGTTATCACCAAATATGACGGATCCACCATTTTTGATGCAAGTGAAAGAAGAAAGTTTTGAGTAGTCCCCCGTCATATGCCTTGAGCATCCACTATCGAGGAACTATTTTCCTTTAGTCTTATTCTTATTCACCTATTCAAGAAGAATCATGTACTTTTAGGTACCCAAATTTTCTTGGGTCCTTGGAGGTTAGTCTTGGTTCCTTTTGGAACCCATGCATATTTCACATTTTCTTTCTTATACATGCAATCAAATATTTTATGTCATTTCCTATTGCATGCATAACAAGTAATATTTGCATTAGAGGTAACATGTGAGTAAGAGGTGGATGCCTTAACAAAGTGATTTTTCAAATAAGTTCTTTTGTTGTAAGGCCTATATCCCAAACCTTATTTATTGAATAGACATCTTTGGGATCCAAGAAGAATATTAAGATTTCTTTCACCCATTGTAAATTTTGTTACCATATTGTTCAAATCCATAACTTTCTTTTTTAATGAGTCATTTTCTTCTTTAATAGTTTTACAATCACATGTGGTAGAGCTAAATGTCATGCTAGATATGTTCTTTCCAAGTTTCATATTTTCACTTTTTAAGCATATTAATTCTTTTTCATATATTTTATTTTTCTCTACAATTAATGCATGCTCATGAGCCAACAATGTATGTTCATTTTTGACTAATATATGTTTCTTTATCAATGAATCATATAAATCACGCAATTCATTAAATGAGTCAATTAATTCATTATATTCAGAAGAATCATGTCCTTTTCTTCTTCACTCTCGATGAAGAAGTCGTCATCCCCAATTGCCATAAATGTAAGGTTGTTTGTCTCATTTGCACATTCTTCATCCGAGGAGCTTGAATCATTATCACTCCAGGTGGCCTTCATTGCCTTCTTTTTGGCCTTTCCCTTGAATCTTTTTAAAGGACAATCGATTGCTTTGTGACCCGATATTTTTGCATTCAAAGCAAGTGAGTTGTCCGTTCTTGTGCTTCCATAGCCTTTCATCTTCATTTCTCAATTCTTTTCTAAATTTCCCTTTGGTGAACTTTTTATTCTTGAGGAATTTCTTTAAATTTCTTGTAAAAAGTACCACATCCTCATCACTTTCTTCGTCATCACTTGATTCTTCACTATCTTCTCTTATTGCATTTGATTTTAAGGCTAGATTCTTTCTTCATTTTTTCTCTTCTTCTTTCTTTAAATCCATCTTTATTCCCATCTCATACTCCAATAATTTCCCCACCAAGTCATCCAATTTCAAAGTGTTCATATTGTTTTCTTATTTGATGGAGGAGGTACAACTTATATATTCTTTAGAGAGTGACCTACGAATTTTCTTCACTTGATCACTAGGCTCAATGTTTTTCCCTAGAGCACTAAGTTGATTTATGATCATTGTAAACTTTGAAATCATCTTCTCAATTTCTTCACTGGTTTCCATCTTGAAGCTATCCAACTTACACATAAATCAATTGATCTTTGATTCTTTGACTTGACTAGTTCCATCGTTTACACTCTCAAAGGATTTCCATAAATCATAGGCGTTTCAAATTCCAGAAGTTTATTGATTTGACTCCGATCAATTACACAAAGTAAGTGATTCAGAGCTTTTGCATTGAAAGGGGCTTCTGTGTAATCCTCATCGCTCCATTCGGATTGAGGTTTCGGAATATCCACACCATTGCTATTTGTCTTCATTGGCATTTTGGAACCTTTGGTGATTAGTTTGAATGATTTCACATCAACGACAAGGAGGTAGTTCAACATTCTCATCTTCCAATAGTTGTAGTCGATTACTGTGTAAAATGGAGGTCTATTTATTGAAAACCTTTCAGCAAGGTTCATTAAATGTTGCTTGTGGTTCCCATGATTTATTCTCGGATGGTTAGGTCTTTGTTGAGAATACCCTCTTTGATACCAATTGAAATTACCTACAAGCAATAACAAGTAACAATTATACCCAAGAGAGAGGTGAATTGGGTAATTAAAAAATTAATACGGAATTATAAAACTTGTCAATTTTACACTTTCAAGCTTTACCAATAGTTATAAATAATACTATTGAATTGAAGTAAAATTGTACAAATTAAAAGATAAGGAAAGAGAGATACAACAACGAGTTTATAGTGGTTCGGCCAAATCACTTGCCTACGTCCACTCTCTCTTCAAGCACGGTTGAAGGTTCTACTAGTTTCAACAAACTTACAACCAAGAGATTTTCACCAAGGTTTCTCTTAGACCTTTTACACCAACTCCACCCTTGAAAGTACTCACAACTCACACAAGGGATTTCAACACAAGTGCTTTGTAAGATAAGATTTTGTGTTTACAATACTATTTGAGGATTCACAAGAAAATACAAAGATTGAAGAGTGAATGGGTTGCTCAAATATATCTAAGCTCACTAAGATGTAAATGAAAATTTATGTATGAGCTTATGAAATAATGAGAATGAATTGATCAAGAAGATTTATGTTTCTCACTGTTTTTGCTTTCAAAAAAAATATTTGAAGGTGTTCTCTTGATGCAAAAATGAATTTGGGGCATTTATATTGTAAAAATGAAAGATTGCCCTAATATTTCTGCAGACACCGGTATGCCCGTCTACAGACACCAGTATGCAGGTCTGACACCCAACGACTATATTAACGTTCAAAAATATGAATGTTACGCTGGTATAAATATCGGTATGTGTCATGCCGGTTCCAGTAGGTATGTAAATCCATAACCGATATGTACATTGGTATGGTATATGCCGGTTCCAGTAAGCATGAAATCCTCAGTATAACCGGTATGCTGGACCAGTATGGTACCGATAAGGATTATGTCGGTTCCAGAGGCTTTGCAAAACAGAGTAAGGCTGGTATGCTAGACCGGTATGAGATAGGTAAGCATCATGCCGGTTCCAGTGGCTGGGCAAAACAGAGCATTGCCACCTGTATGCTGGTTTAGGAGACCGGTATGCCGGTCTCAATGATAAAAATACAGATTTTGAATGTTTAAGTATTTCGCATATGACCCTAATGCATCTATATGAAAGTGCATATCTTATGAGCTTAGATACGTAAATAAACAACTCAATTTACAAAGAGAGACCTAAGCTAAGACCATACAAGATTTTCTTCGTTAATGGTTCGTCTTTTACATCTGTTGCTCTTTATCACTGATGCGTTTCGACATCTTTTTGTAATGTCTTACAAATGTTCATCGAAGACTTCAAGCGTTGCGTCATCAAAATCTATCTTGAAAAATATATCGCTAACAACTATTTGGTTTCAAAGGTTATTGTAGGAGCTCAGATACAAACAAGAGAAGATTTTATTATTTTGTGATAGTTAGAATGCTTTAAATATTGTAAATAATCAAACATTTCCTTCAAAAACAAAGCATATAGGGGTACAATATCCCTTTGTTTGTGAAGTGGTGGAATAAGGCAGTATGGACTTATTTAAGGTACACACCAATGAGGACCTTACAAACTTAATGATCAAGCCTATCAATGCATACAAGTTTGTATGGTGTAGATCCTCTTATGACTTGGCAAAAATGTAAGCAGTTTGAAGACAGCAAAGTAGAATAGATGGTGTGGAAACTGATTGATTATCAATCAAGTTTTCAAGTGGGAGAATTGTTAAAGTCAAATATAGTTGGCCATCGAAAAGTGATAATTATTATGTGCGTGGTCCCACATCCAAAAAAGAAAATAATAAGAATTTAAAATTCACTATTTGTACAGTGAATCTCATACCTATAAATGGAGGTTTCATTTTATTATTTTCTTTATTCCATTCTCAATCAAAATTTTCTTTATTCTAAAAAAGAAAAATATTGTTTCTTCTTAAGAGTTTGTAATAGAGTTGTTGTTATCTTATTCTGAGAGAATGTGAGATTGTTCACTTCTTATGTTTGGAGAGAAATTGTAAAATTCTTTTCACTATAGTGAAATCATTCTACATTTTCCTGTGGACATTTCCCTCACATTGAGGGTTTTATCATGTTAAATCTGTATCTTATTACTTTATTTTATTATTAATATTTATGGTAGGTTAAGTTTCTTATTTATTATTGTATTGTTATTTGATAGGTAAAGCATAATGAACTAATAATGGTTCTTAATGTTATCTTCGGTCCAACTTAAGAAATAATTGGAGAAAAAAGCGTTCCACACGATTCAAATTCTGTATCGTAGACAAATAAATATACACTTGAATCCAATGCACGTTTTGGTTGTTTAGGGTATATCAAAAGTATATTATCTTTAAATAAAAAGATGAAGACAAACAGTACCATGTCGTTTTGCTACATCTCACAAAAGCACTTTAGGTGGTTGTTATTCCAAATTAGTACATCAGAAGCACTTTTATCAAGACCCGAAACAGACTGACCAAATAATAATGTCTAAAATATTCGGTGTTAGTTATGCTAGAAAATACATAATTAGCAGGAGAGAATTAGAATTCCGTTTGAAAATATCTAAAATCATCTTAAAAATAATTTCTCTTACAAGTTTTTTGCTCTAAACTTCTAGTGATATGCAAGTTTTTTAAAGGTAAGATTCATAATGTTCTTCATTCTCCGACTTAATTAATAATTTTATCAAATTGGTATGATGAGAGTATTACATAGTAATTAAAGTTCCAAAGTTTGTATCACAAAATTGATGTGGCATACACGTCGTTGATGGTATTTTCAGATCTCATGTTAGTTAAGGGATACGCCAAGGGTAGGAGGGTAAAATTCCCTTCTTGGTCAAAATCATTAAAAAGCCGACCCGACCACATGAGTGAGGGGCCGAGCACTTGATGATAGGTGACCGACCACTTCGGTTCGGATTACCGAGCATTATCAGATCGGTGGCAGTATTCTCAGTTCAAAAGACTATCATAACCGACCTCATAAAGACCGACCAGATAGCGAGGCGTGTTCAGGAAGGTAGAGCATCCTATTTTCTCGGATAAGGTGACAAGTTATCCTACTTTCACGGGGAGAACTGGTGAAATCAGTATCTTAATAGGACAAAAGGAGTAAAGATAGTTTGAAGTTAGGAAACCTTGTGGAAAAAGGAGATTGACTCAACTGGGAACCCTTGTAAAAGAAGGAATCTGATTTCTGTATTATTATAAATAGAAGGGTAGAGTATGTGTAAGCGGCATCAGAATCATTACCATCAGACTTCTAAACACAAGAGGTATCGGAGAAGCATATCTCAGTAATAAAAGTACCATTCGTTTTGTGCCCGTGGACGTAGATGGGATCCGATCCGCCGAACCACGTTAAATCTCCTTGTTGATTGGTGTGTATTTATTTGTCTTTTGCTAAATTTGCGTTTGGTTCCCCCATAACCAAACAAATTCACTATTGATGGAGGATTGGCCTGGGGTAATATTCCCATATTGTCCTGAGACCAAAATCAGCCGTCAACAGTTGGCGTCGTCTTTGGGGATTTTTTCAACAAAAAGCAGTTCACGAAAAAGACAATGTCAGAAGACGGAAATCATCAGTCATAAGGGAGTCCAACTACGGACTGGATGAAAAAGATGGAAGAAAGCATGAAATCCATGATAGATCGACTGGAGAGAATGGAAGGAATGAACAACGAGAGACCAGAAGCCGGGACCAGCCGAAGAAAAGGTGAAAAAGCAGAAGGTAAAAGAATTGCGGATATGAGTGAAGACAATGAACCCATGAGGAAGGGTCCCTACGGGATAAAATCCGTAGTAGTAGAGAAAAATTCACAAACAGAGAACACATTGGAAGAAGAAGAAATGAGACAATCACCAGATTCCTCCTATGATAGTCTCCGCGACTCCAGAGGAAAAGACAGGGAGTATGGCGAGAATGTACGGGAAACTTCAAGGCATGAAGAGCACCGCACCAGGGGCAATAGACGCGAAGAGGGACACAGAAAGCGACATGGCAGCGCAAGTAGTGAGATGAAGTCTTGGCTAAAAAACGAGATGGCAAAATGAGGGGTAAACCTCAAAACTAATGCAGGAGATACCCAGGACAGTGAGGAGGAATCTCCCCTTACAGAAGAAATAAGGTTGGCAAAGTTCCCAAGGCGATTCAACATGCCAACCATGACGCCCTACAAGGGTCATACCGACCCGAAATCCCACATTGAGAGCTTTATCCTATTAATGGAAGTCCAAGGAGTAGTAGGAGATGCCATCTGCAAAGTATTCCCCCTGACCTTGGGCAGATCCGCCATCCTATGGTATAGAAGTCTGGCCCCGGGGAGCATCAGAAGCTTCACACAACTTAAAAAGTCGTTCATTCGGCATTTCAAGGGGGCCTGCGTCCCTAAAAAACGATTGGAGAGTTAAGAATCATGAAGCAAGGAGAGGACGAGCCCCTAAAAACTTTCATTGAGAGGTACCACAATATGATACTCGAAGTCGGAGGATATGAATCCCTTGAGGCCTTGGAAAGTTTAAAGGGAGCCTTAAGGGTCGGAAAACTGTGGACTCATTTAAGGATCCAGGACACACCAGATTATGCTACCGCTCTGGAAGTAGCCCGAAAGTTTGTCTCATTAGAAAACGAAGAAAAGATCTCCCGGAGGGGGACAATCGTCAAAGAAAGGATGACAAGGGCAAAGGCCCCCCACCAGCCAGATAGGGAGTTCAGAAAACTCCTCCCGAGACGCAAGGATTTCAAACCGATGCCTCGGAATGACCAGGAAAGAGGAGTCCCGACCCAAGTAAACCACGTAGTCCGGGAAGAAGCATATATTCCCCTGAGTAAGCCACCAGGGCAGATCATCATGGAGATACAAGAAAATGGCCTCTTGATAGAACCCGACCTCAGGAGATTTCCCCCAGATAAAAGGAATAAGAAATCTTATTGCATACATCATAATCTGAGGGGACATACAGCGGACGAGTGCAAAGATTTACGGGAACAGATGGAAGACCTAGCACGGAATGGGTACTTAAATAATTATATTGACCATGAAGCTGTGGCGGCCAGACAGAGGGCACGAAGCCAACAGGTGAACATCATCGCCGGGGGAAGACACTGGCCGGAGACTCTAACCGGTCAAGAAAAAACTATAGCCGAGCTCAGGGGGCGGAGGTGCTGGAGACAGAACGGTCCTCGGTACAATGAGGAGGTCGGTCGGTACCCATAATGTTCACCGACGAGGATGCTCGAGGGGTGAGTTTCCCCCATGATGATGCATTAATAATCAAGGCGACAATTGACGGCTCAGAAGTGGCATAATCTTGGTAGATCCCGGAAGCGCAGTAGACATAATCTCCAAGGAAGCTTTAGAGGGCCTGGGAGTAGAGTATGCAACTCTAACCGACGACGGCACCCCCTGTACGGCTTCGGGGGCTCAACGGTCGTCCCATTGGGAATGATACAATTGGCCATGACAATCGGGACTCACCCCATAACCCGGACGATCATGATAAATTTCACAGTGGTGGACTGCATGAGCAGTTACCAAGTCATTATCGGACGGCCTTTCATGATGAAGACAAAGGCCGCGATGTCCTGCTACCTAAAACTGAAATTCCCCACCCGGGAAGGAATCAGAATTGTATGCGGGAGTCAAAAAGTAGCCCGCAGCTGTTTCGCCACTCTCTCGCGAGAAACCCTATGCGTTGAAGTAGGTACCAGGAAAGGGCAGGAGAATGAAGACGGAGAAGAAGCAAGTGGGGATTCGGGTCTTCGGCCAAACAAAGTTGCCCGGCTAGGAACGATCGAAGAATTGGAAGGTATAGAACTCTTCGGACCCGGGAAGGGCATAAAAATTGGGGGAAACTTAAACAAAAACCTGAAACAGGGCCTGCTGGAATGTCTTAAGGAGTACCCAGACATCTTCGCATGGGGGCACGACGACATGCCCGGGATTGACCCGAAATTCATCAATCATCGCTTAGCAGTAAGCCCGTCACACAAGCCAGTCAAGCAGAAAAGAAGAACATTCAATCAGAAACGGTGCAGGACAGTAGCGACCGAGGTGGATAAATTATTGAAAGTTGGTTTCATCAGAGAAGTAAAATACCCGGAGTGGGTATCAAACGTGGTACTGGTGAAAAAGTCAAATGGAAAATGGAGGATGTGTGTGGATTTCACCGACCTGAATAAGGCATGCCCGAAAGACAGCTTCCCACTGCCAAACGTAGATCAACTGGTGGATGCAACAGCCTGCCAGGGACTGCTAAGCTTTATGGACGCCTTCTCAGGATACAACCAGGTTAAGATGCACCCTGCAGACGAAGAGAAGACAACTTTTGTCACCGATCAGGGGCTTTACTTTTATAAAGTAATGCCCTTCAGACTCAAGAACGCAGGAGCCACCTTTCAAAGACTAGTCAACAAAATTTTCAAACCACTCATCGGCACATCAATGCTGGTATATGTTGATGACATGATAACGATGTCTGAAGAGCCAGGGTGTCACGTGACAGACCTGAAGAAAACCTTTGAGTTATTGAGGAAACACAATTTAAAGCTCAACCCGGAGAAGTGCGCCTCCGGGGTGGCCTCGGGGAAATTTTTGGGCTACATGGTAAGCTCCCGAGGCATAGAAGCAAACCCGCAGAAGATCCAGGCCGTACTGGACTTAAAATCTCCCAGGACGGTAAAAGAAGTACAGAGTCTAACCGACAGGCTGGCCACACTTAACCGATTTATCTCCCGAGCAACAGACAAGTTCCACCATTTCTTCAAAGTCACCAACTCGTATAACTCGTTGAAACCGAGAACTATGGGACAGATGTTGATGGTATTTTCAGATCCCATGTTAGTTAAGGGATACGCCAGGAGTAGGAGAGTAAAATTCCCTTTCTTGGTCAAAATCATTAAAAAGCCGACCCGACCACATGAGTGAGGGGTCGAGCACTTGATGATAGGTGACCGACCACTTCGGTTCGGATTATCGAGCATTATCAGATCAGTGGCAGCATTCTCAGTTCAAAAGACTATCATGACCGACCTCATGAAGACCGACCAGATAGCGAGGCGTGTTCAGGAAGGTAGAGCATCCTATTTTCTCGGATAAGGTGACAAGTTATCCTACTTTCACGGGGAGAACTGGTGAAATCAGTATCTTAATAGGACAAAAGGAGTAAAGATAGTTTGAAGTTAGGAAACCTTGTGGAAGAAGGAGATTGACTCAACTGGGAACCCTTGTAAAAGAAGGAATCTGATTTCTGTATTATTATAAATAGAATGGTAGAGTATGTGTAAGCGGCATCAGAATCATTACCATCAGACTTCTAAACACAAGAGGTATCGGAGAAGCATATCTCAGTAATAAAATTACCATTCGTTTTGTGCCCGTGGACGTAGGTGGGATCCGATCCGCCGAACCACGTTAAATCTCCTTGTTGATTGGTGTATTTATCTGTCTTTTGCTAAATTTGCCTTTGATTTCCCCATAACCAAACAAATTCACTATTGAGGGAGGATTGGCCTGGGGTAATATTCTCATATTGCCCTGAGACCAAAATCAGCCGTCAACACACGTAATTATCTTACAATTCAATATGTGTGGAACTGAGATGATAAAATAAATAATCACTTAATACTTTACGATTTATGATAATGCCACGTTATTATATCACATCAGTTTGGATACAACTCATAAGTATAACATTACTCTTTTTTTTTTATAATTAAATAATATACTATACAATAAATTTAAACCATATAATAAATATATAGAAAACAAGCATGGTTTAACTAAATACTTTGTGTAAAGGCATTATTTCTTGTTAAAGAATTTATGAAAATATATTAACTTTTAAAAAGAAAAAAAAAAACGATTCTCATTTCCAAAAGTAACTTTTTCTAAACTCCCAAAATTTGCTTTGAAAGAGAGTAAAGTTAGTTTTTAAAATGCTTCCTAAAAATCTTCCCAACGCCTAACTAACTAAGTGAGTTTAAACATATCAAAAACACTTTTGATAATAAATTGTGTAGAATATTTTATAAAATTTGATGGTGACAATGAAGATGATGGATTTGTTAGGTGTCTTGCATATAATAGAGTTGCAAGTCCAAATACTATGTATAATTTGTATATAAAAGTGTCAAAAGAGGAAAAGGAATTGGCTTTTATCTTATTTCTTTTATTTTTTTGGTTCCTTTTGATGAGAATGTCATTTTCATTTTTATTCTTGATTTCAATATGTTTGGACACGGATATCCTACTAGTATTACAAAAACAAGTGGACATAAGTTTACAAGAAATTGGAATCTTGTAAATGATATTGATATTTTCTTGAAAATAAAAATAGAGAGAAAAAGAATCAAGCTTTAATTTATTGCCAATAATTTATCATCATATGAGAAATATGTGCTTTCTTATGAGGCTACTGAATTATTGAGAGGTAAAGATTGAAAGAAAATGATAGTGTTTTTTGTATGGTAGTAACAAATGGTTTAAATTGTCACGACTCATCCTTAGAGCGGGCCCAATCTTAAAAATGGGTTCGTGATCTTCTTTAGTTCGAGCATCCTACATGTCACGCAATTCAAACATATATGCAAAGAAAATAATACTTCTTAAATTATAATTTAGAAAATATCCGAATAAAGTCCTCAATATTCAAATTTACAACACAAATCTTAAAACCATGAAAATAATATCCTAAATGTCTGGAACAACCCGAAAAACAACTGTGGAACGTGGATCAATTTCTAGTACTGCTACTGCTGTGCTGGCGAACTACTTGTGATGTTTGGGAAAAAGGGGGTGAGCTTAAAAGACTCAATAAATAAAAAACTCATACTCTCAACATGATCTCACCAATAAAATATGGATATGTATGTATGTGTATATATATATATATATATAAATATATATATATTGTTGGAAAATGCTTATGAGTAAGCATTTTTTAGGCACAATTTTAAGCATGGTCCACTTCGTGTTAGTGGTTGTTATTGAATGGTTCGGATACTCCTCCGTGAGTAGTTCGAAATGGTATATTCATATGCTTAAAATGGTGCTTGGGTGAATGAGAAATTGTTGCTCAAAGTTCACCCATTGGTGTTGGAAAATAAAGAGAAATGTGTTTGTCCCACATGGGAAATCTAATATAGAGAAGTTGTGTTTATATATGATTGCTCATATATAGATCGGTAAGAGTTATAAGGATAGAGGCTATCTCTACGTGCGCGCGCATGGGGGGTGCAAATCAAAATCCGATCAGGCCTGACTCATGTGCACCCGCACGTCCTGTGTACACGAATGCCAGACCAAATTGTGCGGGCCGGCCCAGCCAATTTTTGCAAGTCACTTTATTTTTCCAACCCTTTTGAAGTTCCATAACAGTTGAGTTAATGGTACTAATTAACTTGGTGGTTACAAGCAAATGTAAGGTCTCCCACTCATGAATGGCATGTTCATTTTCTTATATAAAGAGCAGTGTTTTCGATTTTGGACTATACACAGAAAAGACATTATACACACACACACTTGGTTCTTTGCCTCGGTTTTTCTTAGTTTTGGAAGAGTTCAAACATTTTTGTGGTTCGTTAGATACGAGTTCGGTGGTGCCCTTACTCGTTCGTTTTCCGTTGCATCATTGGAAACAATCGTCTCACGTTCTACTGCACCTTCGGTAGGGGACGAATTTGTTTTAAGGAGATTGTTGTCATCAACAAGCCTCGGGAAAGTGAAGGTGGTTCGGTCAGGGCTTCATCGCATTCAGAGGTTCGGTCAGAGGCTGACTTTCAGAGGCTCGCTTTCTTCCCATGGTCAGAGGCTGACTTGATAAGAGGCTTTCATCAGTGTCAGGATCATCACGTCAGTGGCTGATTTCAGGCTCCGCTCGCCAGGGTCTGCCTCTGTTCACCAAGGTCTACCTCCGCTCGCTAGGGTCTGCCTCCGCTCATCAGGGTCTGACTCCGCTCTCCAGGGTCTGCTCTGTGGGTCTACTATCAAGGTCTGCTGTCAGGGTCTGCCGTCAGGATCTGCTCTGCTGTGTGGGTCTGCTCTGTGGGTCTGATCTCAGGGTCTACTGCGTGGGTCTACCGTGAGGGTCCACTTTGCTCATCAGGGGCTGAGATTAAGCCTAATTCAGATTTTCCCAATTACCAATTAATATTTGTAATATTTGTGCTATAGTCTTAAAATAAATTTAACTCTGTGGATATGGAAAACAGTCCAAACACAGTAGATCCGAATGTGGCAGCCTCTTCGGTTGGCCAGAATGTTATGGCAGCCCATGTGGCTGGACAAATTGCAGTGGCAGCCTCTTCGGTTGGCCAACATGGTATAGCCTCTGGGCTTAATATGGCAGCCTTTGTAGCTGGTCAAGGTGTTGCTGCCTCAATGGCTAGACAATCTGTTGGACATGTGAGCCATGTCAATCCGGCCGCGGAAAAACCTGAAAATTTCAGTGGACAGAATTTCAAACGGTGGTAACAGAAAATATTTTTCTACTTGACCACGTTGAACCTTGCGAGGTTCCTAAAGGAAGATGCTCATGTACCCACGGAGGGTGAGATTGATATCCAAGTGATCAGTGTCATCGATGCTTGGAAACATTCTGAATTCCTATATCGGAATTATGTGATGAATGGGCTAAGTGATTCCTTGTACAGTGTGTACGCCGGAATGAGAACAGCTAAAGGGCTTTGGGAATCATTAGATCGAAAATACAAAACTGAGGACGCCGGTACTAAGAAATTTGTCTTAGGCCGTTTCCTAGATTTTAAGATGGTTGATTCCAAAACTGTATTAAGCCAAGTACAAGAACTGCAGATTATTTTAGCAGAGATTCATGCTGAGGGGATGGTTTTAAGTGAAACCTTCCAAGTAGCCTCGATAACTGAGAAACTACCACATGGTTGGAAAGATTTCAAGAATTATCTAAAGCATAAGCGAAAAGAAATGAGCATTGAAGACTTGGTTCTTAAGCTCAGAATTGAGGAAGATGACAGAGTATCTGACAAGAGAGGAATATCTCATGAGGCCAAAGCAAATGTTGTTGAACATGGCCATAAAAACAAGAACCTCAAGCACAAAGGGTCAAAGATAGGCCCTAAATGAGGAATTTCCAAGAAATCCAAATTTCAAAGAAGATTCTTCAACTTTGACAAAATGGGTCACAAGTCTTCTGAGTGCAGACTGCCGAAGAAGAAAAAGAACCAAAAGGCTAATGTGATGGAATACATGACTCAAGATGTTTCAGACATTAACCTTTCTGCTGTGGTTTCTGAGGTGAATCTGGTGGGTTCTAACCCAAGAGAGTGGTGGATTGACACTGGTGCCACTCGACATGTGTGCTCGGACAAGAGTATGTTTTCTTCATTTGAGCCTACTGGTAATGGGGAAAAAATTTACATAGGAAATTCAACAACATCTGAGATTGAAGGTCAATGAAAGGTGATTCTGAAGATGACCTCTGGGAAAGAGTTGACTTTGAACAATGTTCTCTATGTACCAGAAATACAGAAGAATCTTGTGTCTGGATCGCTTCTGAACAAGCACGGATTCCAGATGGTGTTCGAGTCTGATAAAGTAGTTTTGACTAAAAATAGGATGTAGGTGGGAAAAGGGTATGTAACTTATGGGCTCTTTAAGCTCAATGTAATGGTTGTTAAACCCAAAAATATCAATAAAGCTAGTTATTCTGCTTATATTGTTGAGTACTCTAATCTATGGCATGGTAGATTAGGACATGTTAATTTTAATTCATTGCGGAAATTAATTAACATTAATCACATTCCCAATTTTAAAATTGATAACAAACATAAGTGTGATACTTGTGTTGAGGCAAAACTAACCAGATCATCATTTCATAGTATTGAAATAAACTCTGAACCACTTGATCTAATTCATACCGATGTATGTGATTTTAATTCAATACAATCGAGAGGCGGTAATAAATATTTTATTACCTTTATTGATGATTGCACAAGATTTTGCTATGTGTATTTGATGAAAAGCAAGGACAAAGCTATAGAGAAATTTGTTCTCTATAAGAATGAAGTTGAGAACCAACTGAATAAAAGAATTAAGGAGTTAAGAAGTGATCGTAGTGGGGAGTATGTTTTTCCTTTTGAATCACTTTGTGAACAAAATGGAATCATATATCAAACCACAGCTCCTTATTCACCTCAATCCAATGGGATTGCAGAACGAAAGAATCGTACCTTGAAAGAGATGATGAACGATATGTTAATCAGCTCTGACTTACCTCAGAATATGTGGGGAGAAGCTGTCTTATCAGCTAATTACCTTTTAAATAAGGTACCATGGAAAGAAGCAGGGAAAACTCCTTATGAAATGTGGAAAGGAAGAGTACCTTCCTATAAATTCCTACGAGTATGGGGGTGTCTTGCCAAAGTAGTCATTCCTCCACCTAAGAATGTGAAGATATGACCAAAAACTGTTGATTTCATTTTCATAGGATATGCACATAACAGTAATGCTTATCGATTTCTTGTGCATGAGTCTAATATACCAGATATTCACAAGAATACGATAATGGAGTCGAGGAATGCATCCTTTTTTGAATACGTTTTTCCCTGTAAAACTAATTCGAATTCAAATGTGCACAAACGGGCACATGAGACTATCATTGAAGATAGTCAGGATCAAGAACACATAAATGTTCCGGAGGATCAACAAGTTGTTGAACTTGAACCAAGACGTAGCAAAAGAGCTAGAACGGAAAAATCATTTGGTCCAGATTTTCTGACACTTTTGCTAGAAAATGATCATCAAAGCTATAACGAAGTTGTAAGGTCAGCTAATGGTGCTTTGTGGAAAGATGCCATCAACAGTGAAATTGAATCCATCTTACAAAATCACACCTGGGAGTTAGTGAATCTTCCTCCATGATGTAAACCTTTAGGGTCCAAGTGGATTTTCAAAAAGAAAATAAAGGCAGATGGATCAATTGACAAGTACAAAGCAAGACTTGTAATTAAAGGTTACAGACAACGTGAATGTCTTGATTACTTTGATATTTACTCTCTTGTAATGAGAATAAATTCCATAAGGATGATAGTAGCGATTGCAGCTTTGCGCAATCTTGAGGTACATCATATAGATGTGAAAACAGCCTTTCTGAATGGAAATTTAGATAAAGAAATCTACATGGAACAACCTGAAGGCTTTATAGCTCCAGGACAAGAAAAGAAAGTCTGTAAGTTAGTAAAATCCTTGTATGGATTGAAACAAGCTCCGAAACAATGGCATAAAAAGTTTGACGACACCATGTTGGCAAATGGTTTCAAAATCAATGAATAAGATAAATGCATTTATGTCAGAGAGACAGAAGTTGGCTATGTCATTTTATGTCTCTACGTTGATGACATATTGATTGTCGGGAGTAATTTTAAATGGTGAAATCTACCAAAAATATGTTGAAATCCAAGTTTGACATGAAAGACATGGGTCTAGAAGATGTCATTCTGGGAATAAAGATCTCGAGAAGTCCAGATGGACTTATTCTTGATCAGTCGCACTATGTGGACAAGATTCTTGGTAAATTCAACAATGATTATTCTGCGGTGGCTAGAACTCCTTTAGATGTGAGTCTACATCTATCAAAGAATATGAGAGATGGTATATCTCAAGTAGAATACTCTAGAGTTATCGGGAGTTTGATGTACTTATCGAGTTGTACAAGGTCTGATATAGCTTGTACAGTAAACAAGATCAGCAGATATACGAGTAATCCAGGGGTTGATCACTGGAAAGCAATAGTGAGAGTACTTAGGTACCTACGTTTTACTCGTAATTATGGGTTGCACTATCATAGATATCCAGCCGTAATCGAATGATACAGTGATGCAAACTGGATATCTGATATGAAAGACTCAAAGTTTACCAGTGGCTATGTGTTTACACTAGCAGGTGCAGCTATATCATGGAAATCCTCCAAACAGAATGTGATAGCCAGATCTATAATGGAATCAGAATTCATTGCATTAGATAAGTGTGCTGAAGAAGCAGAATGGCTTCGAAATTTTCTAGAGGATATTCCAAGTTGGCCTAAGCCAGTGCCAGCAATTTGCATTCATTGCGATAGTCAATCTGCAATTGGAAGGGCACATAACATTATGTATAATGGTAAGTCTAGACATATTCGTCGTAGACACAATACCATTAGACAATTACTCTCTACTTGAGTTGTTTCGATTGACTATATAAATTAATGGATAACATTGCGGATCCGCTAACCAAAGGGTTAAACAGAGATTTAGTTGTGAAATCATCGAAGGGAATGGGACTAAAGCCCGTTAGATAAATGTTTATTACGAATGAAAACCCAACCTTATTGAATGGAGATCCCAAGATCTAGGTTCAGTGGGACAACCTACTCGTAAAAGACATAATTGGTTCACTGTGGGGGTTACCCTCTAGTCCATTCCTATAGTGAAATGAAACAGTGATGCTCGTATGGATAGAGGTTAAGCAAAGGCTTTTAATGATTCTTATGCGTCGAGAATCCGAGCAGAGTATTACGAGATACTCTTAAATAAGAAATCACCTATGTGAGAGAGAAATGGGGCCACTTCAAAGGGAATTGTATGGGGCTCAATTCTTAGAAACTCTCACAGAACCAGGTTGATGTTCATGGCCAAAATGAACATAATAATGAGAACTCAGATGTGTTAGGTAAAACATCTGTGTGATATATGTTTTTCCATTTACATAAACGGCAGTACAGTTCAATGACATCGCGTCAACTGTCAGTCGGTAAATAAGATATATTTTCACAAGGGAAGGTTCAAAGGCTGAGGCATACCTATCCTATGCAGGTGTTGAACCGTTGAACTCTTCTAGGTCAAAATAAAATGTTTTATAAAATAATTTTATTTGACGTTTTTTCACCAATTTCATTCATGTGGGGGATTGTTGGAAAATGCTTATGAGTAAGCATTTTGAGGCATAATTTTAAGCATGGTCCACTTCGTGTTAGTGGTTTTTATTGAATGGTTCGGATACTTCTCCATAAGTAGTTCGAAATGGTATATTCATATGTTTAAAATGGCGCTTGGGTGAATGAGAAATTGTTGCTTAAAGTTCACCCATTGGTGTTGGAAAATAAAGAGAAATGTGATTGTCCCACATGGGAAAGCTAATAGAGAGAAGTTGTGTTTATATATGATTGCTCATATGTAGATGGGTAAGAGTTATAAGGATAGAGGCTCTCTCTACGTGCGCGCGTAGGGGGGTGCAAATCAAAATCCGATCAGGCCTGACTCGTGTACACCCGCACGTCCTGTGTACATGAATGCCGGACCAAATTGTGCGGGCCTGGCCCAGCCAATTTTTGCAAGTCTCTTTATTTTTCCAAGCCTTTTTAAGTTCCATAACAGTTAAGTTAATGGTACTAATTAACTTGGTGGTTATAAGCAAATGTAAGGCCTCCCACTCATGAATGGCGTGTTCATTTTCTTATATAAAGAGCAATGTTTTTGGTTTTGGACTATACATAGAAAAGACATTATACACACACACACACTTGGTTATTTGCCTCAGTTTTTCTTAGTTTTGGAAGAGTTCAAACATTTTTGTGGTACGTTGGATACGAGTTCGGTGGTGCCCTTACTCGTTCGTTTTCCGTTGCATCCTGGGAAACAATCGTCTCACGTTCTACTGCACCTTCGGTAGATGACGAATTTATTTTAAGGAGATTGTTGTCATCAACAAGCCTCGGGAAAGTGAAGGTGGTTCGGTCAGGGCTTCATCGCATTCAGAGGTTCGGTCAGAGGCTGACTTTCAGAGGCTCGCTTTCTTCGCATGGTCAGAGGCTGACTTGATAAGAGGCTTTCATCAGTGTCAGGATCATCACGTCAGTGGCTGATTTCAGGCTCCGCTCGCCAGGGTCTGCCCCTGCTCACCAGGGTTTGCTTCCGCTCGCTAGGGTCTGCCTCCACTCGTCAGGGTCTGATTCCGCTCTCCAGGGTCTGCTCTGTGGGTCTGCTGTCAGGGTCTACTGTCAAGGTCTACTGTCAGGGTCTGCTGTCAGGGTCTGCTCTGCTGCGTGGGTCTGCTCTGTGAGTCTGATCTCAGGGTCTGCTGCGTGGGTCTGCCGTGAGGGTCCGCTTTGCTTATCAGGGGCTGAGATTGAGCCTAATTCGGATTTTCCCAATTACCAATTAATATTTGTAATATTTGTACTACATATATATATATATAACCATTCTCACAATAGTACAAACATCCGTCAAACATGGTTGCTAATCCGGGTTCGGTATAATAGCGGATTTAAACCAATGGGAGAATACCTTATCACAACTCCCAAGATTTCCGCCATATCATCTCGCATAAATGCGTAAGTGGGAGTTGAATCACACTCCATCACTAATTATGCATAACCTCTCATCACATCACATCTCACCTCATCTCATCTCATCTCCGACCACTATTATAAAAAACCCGACAGCATAACATAACAACATACATCATCCAATATAGTCAAATCTCAAATTCAATTCATCAATCGCATCTCAACAATCACAAATTTATATTTCGCATACCTCCAATAACTCAATAAATATCTCCACAAAAACACACACACACATATGTATAATTATACTATAATATATATATATATATATATATATATATATATATATATATATATATATATATATATATATAGACTTTCACGGCAACCATTGGTTAACAAAAAATTATGTTAAGGGAATTATCGTGCGTTGTAGTTACCTCAATCCACGTAAAATTCCTCTATATGTCTATATCCTCGCTAAGATCTGAAAAATATAAAATTACGATCAGGTCCCTCAACTTTGCTAAAATTATGATTTTATCCCCAAATTTTTTGAATTTCTAATTTAACCCCAAAATATTTTTACTATGTCTGTATAGTCTTAAAACTCTTAAAATATTATTTAATAACCTATAAGAGTCAGAATTTACAATTTTACACTCCTAATCATGTCAATATGCAATTTAGTCTAAAACTTTTAAAATCTTACTTTTACACCCCTAAAACTGTAACAATCACATGCCAAGCTCCAACGACCTCCAAATTTCACAAAAAATGAACCAATGGTCAGTATACGTCACAAGGATCACAGTAACACCCCCAAACTTAAGGTTTTGCTAGTCCCGAGCAAAAGACAAAATAAAAAACTAAATTCAAATTAACAAATGAAAATTACTAAATTAGCTAAGCCACTTTCGTAAGGATCACGATTGCATTTAGCATATGCAACAAGCCTTTAAACCCCTACGCGGCCCTAGTGGACGAGCTATAGTCTTGTGAGGTCTTACAGTAACGATACCCACAAACGTCCTTTACACACAATCATGTAAAAAAATAAAAATAACAAAAGAAATAGTCCCGATAGTTATGCATAATATTGTCCTCAAAGAATGCTTATCAATGAAATCAGAGAACCTTCAAAGTACGCAATTGCAACTCGAATCCAAGTTCTTGAATAAATCATCTAAGTTGGACTCACAGTGTGTGTGTGTGTGTGTGAAGGTTCAGTCACAGCTTGATCCTAAGTAAGCCAACTTAATGATTTCGTTTAAAAACTGAGATCGATGGGTCAAACCAACCTAGATATCTCAATTAAGCTCTGTAATTGCTTTATTTTGTGCTCGGTATGGTATGATTTTTTTTCCTTTTTTTTCTTGTCTCTTTTTACTTCTCTTTGCACTTTTTTTTTCAATTTTTTTTCATCAACGCACCTACCCTTTAAAGTAGCATTTCTCCTCATGGTGGTCCTAATACTCGCCCATGGGTAGCTTCACGCTTATCGGTTATAGGCGGTTTGATTTCTTTCTTTAGAGACTTTTTTTTTAGTTATACCACACTTCATAACACTAGCAAATCAGGATAAATATCTAAGCAAACGGTCATTCATCGACATGTAATTTCTTCAACTAGTCACCTTGTCAACTACTTAAGTTTTCACTGCTAAAAACCTATAATTGAGGGTTTACAAGTCTAACATTAATCAATTACTCAAGGCATCAAATAAAAGTAAATTGGGGACTTATGGGTTCTAAAATTTCACCCATAAACAAACAAAAATCATCATAAATTTATGTTTTACTATCAAAGACTAAAAACAAGAATTTTTTTTTTTAAATAAATCAATAACAAGTAAACAACATGCACACACCCCCAAACTTAAAACTTGCATTGTCCTCAATGTAAGATAAATATAAAGAAACCAGATTAAAGAACAACAATATCGTGCATGGAGTTGATCAGGCTCCTGCTGCTTAGAATTTGGTTACGTGGGTGTTGTGTGTCTCATGCTACCTACATAAATAGCATGTAAAATGAATAAATAAACAATAGCACACAATAACAATCAAAATTAAAAATAAAATAAAAATAAATAAATGCAAGGGTTGCCTCCCCGCTAGCGTTAAGTTTAACGTCTTCAGCCAGACGCAACCACCCAAATGGTGATCATGGTAGCTTCTTCTTTTGTATCTACTGGCTGCTTTAACATGAACAAGATAGCTTGGTAGCTGTGGAATTTTATCCAAATACCCTTTACTACTGCTTGGTCATGGTGGAAGTAATCTGCCCAATCTGTGTTTCTAAGGACTTCATTGTTGCCCCGATATTTTCCATGGGTGTCTTAATATTGTCTAGTCTTGGCTCATTCTTCTCAAACCTTGCTGAAGTATTAGCAACAAAAATGCTCATGAATTCTTCCAAGGAAGATTTCTGCTCAACTCTTTGATAGTCGAAACCAGATGAAGGTTGTAAGGCATTCTCCGTATTAGCATATGACAGGTTTGGGTGATAACGGTTAGGCACATGATTTCTTCTATAGCTGTTGAAGTTCCGATTGTTCACATATTGGACTTGTTCAAAGTTTGGGTTTCCTTCCAATAACTGCATATTTTTAGCCACCGCTGATTCAATAGATGGTACTCGTGGATTTGTCAGGGCTGCTACTTGAGTAAATAAGGTGGAAATCTGAGCTGTAAGTGCCACAAGAGGGTCCACTTCATAAATTCCAGCCACTTTGGTCACTGTAGCGCGTTCACTTGGCCATTGAAAATGGTTAATGGCCATTTCTTCTAACAGATTATAGGCGTCCTCAGCTGATTTCTTAAATAGAGTTCCCCCAGCTGCTGCATCAACCACAGTTCTATTCGAACCATTCAGCCCATTATAGAACAACTGAATCTGGACCCAATCTGCATAATCATGTTGTGGACATCTTCGTAGTAGATCCTTAAAGTGCTATCATGCTTCATATAGAGTCTCGGTCTCCAGCTATTTAAATATACTAATTTATGCCCTCAGTTGAGCTGATTTAGCTGGTGGAAAGAACCTCTCAAGAAATTTTATGGCCATATCCTGCCATGGCACGACACTCCCCGCCTGTATCGAATGAAGCCAGTCTCACGCTTTATCCCGTAAGGAGAATGAGAATAAGCGTAGTCTGATAGCCTCTTTACTCACGCCATTCATCTTTATAAAAACTGCGATCTCCAGGAACATTGTTAAGTGCAAATTGGGATCCTCTACAGCTGACCCCCCAAACTGATTTCTTTGTACCATGTTGATCAATGCATGTTTTAGCTCAAAATTGTTGGCGTTAATTGGTTGATGGGCAATCCCAGAATAGGTATCATCAATGACCGGTTTGAAGTGATCTTTGATTGCCACCTGGCGTGGGTTGTTCTCTATGTTTTCAGCTGCCATTGCTTCTTGTTCAATTTTCCTTTCTTTCCTTAGTCTCCTCGCTGTTCTTTCTATTTTAGGATCAAACAGGAGCGAGTCGAGACTTGTGGATCTTCGCATTCACTGAAGCACCAAAAGAAAAGAAAAAAATCAATAAAAAAATAAAAACAAAACAAAAATGAACAAAAAATAAAAATAAAAATCTAAATTAAAGCTAAAATTACTTAGTAATAGTATTAGTGTGAATTAAACAAACAATCCCCGGCAACGGCGCCAAAAACTTGTTGTGATATTTTATATCGTACTGCAAGTGTACGGTGTCAAGTTTTAGTATAAATGAGTTTAGAGTGTCGAACCCACAGGGATTGTGTTAACTCGCACTAAATACTACAATTGATAATCCTAACTTTATTTAGATAACACATAATAAAGATTTTAATAAATAAATATAAAAATAATTATATAGGAGGGACTAATACGATAGAGATTCTAGATCCTGATTTCACCTAGCTGTCGCATATGTATTTGTCATGTCAATTAATCCTTGTTCAGTTATATTTTTTATAAGTCAAGATTCCAAAAATATCCACTCCCTCTCTCGAGCATCAGTGAAAATATCATCAACTATAGACTTCGATATCTCTATAAAAATCTAGTAGTTAACAACTCATTACGCTTTGTGATTCTATATTAACGACTTCAAAAGAACTTATATATTCTCTCGAACTCTATAAAACTCTTAAGTTATATTCTCTAGATCTATTCAAAATCCCCTCTCTCGAGTGATAGATTCTAAACATATAACATCATATTTGTGGCCAGCAAACACAAGGCATTAAACTCAAGAAAATACAAATAAACTCAATAAAACTTCATAACAAAATTGACAAATAATTACAAGGTTCAAGCATCAATTACATCATCCTCCTCTAGAATTAAGGAGTTTAGTTCATGACTAAAGATAAAAATAATAAAAACAAGTCATGAATCTAATGGAAATCATTAGAGTTCTAAGAAAGAAACAAGAAGATAATACCCGAATTGAATCTCTTCCTCTTTGGACGTCACCACCTTCGTCTCCTCTTGTCGCTCTTCAATCCTCATTCTTGGATCTCTAAAAATATGTGTTTTGTGTTTTGTACTGTGTATTAGCCTCTTCCATTGGCCTCAGACGAACTAATGTATTTATAATGGAGACTGAGAGTCATTGGGTATGTTAAAAACCCTAAAATTACTTTCCTGGAACGCGTCTGACTCCTTCCCGCAGCGCCATGGCCTTGGTTTATTGGCACCACAGCGCCATTCTCTCGGCTTTTAGTATGAGGCTGGATCTTCCAACAGGCGCTGCGGCGCCTGGGCTATTGGAAAATTGGCGCCCCAACGCCTAATTCTTCTAACAGCTCCCCCCTTATTTCACGCATAGCAGCCCCTTTTTATAATAAACAAATAGTGACATAATACAAACACTTGGGACCAACGTGACCTTTCTTCAAATTATCTTTCACGCTTTTACTTTGTTTTGGAGGTCAAAGTTTGCGGCTGGACTTTGTTTTCTCTTTAATTCACGCCTGAAGTCTTTTTGTAAGCCAATTATTATAAATCAACAATTTCCCAAGCTACGGCCCACGTGTTCTTCGCATCCGAAAGTTCCCAAAATATTCGTTTTTACTCCATTTTTGATGTTCTAATACTTCCTACAAATAAGACATAAAATAAACTATAAATGATATTAAATTACTCGAAACATAATAAAATAATAAGCTAAGAATACCGGAATAAGTGGGTATAAACCACATTTATCAATCACAGTGATGGTGGTGGTGACGGCTTATGCACGGTGGTTACTGACGAACGAACAAACGATGATAACTATATTTTTGTCTCGTTTCTCAACAGCTAAATGTCAGATTTGGGGTAACAAAGTGTCCACACTACCTATCTCGACGAGGGGAAGATTCTGGTGTGGGAGGAATGGATCACGCGCGATGGCGCGTGGGCTCGTGGCGGTGGAGACACAACAACGCGTGGAGGTGCGTGCAACATCTTCTCGGCGGCGGAACGGTGCCTTTGGATTCGTCTCGTCAAGAGGATTCTCCAGATGTGGTCACTCATCGAAACCGGAGATCGACGATGTCGAATGAAATACTTTCTCTCTCTGGATATGTTGTTGCTCTCTCTACTAGTTTCATTTCTCTCTCTAAATTTTCCTTGGAAATGCTCTCAATTCTCTCTCAGAAAGTGTCTTTAACATTCTGCTCTTCACAGCACTCTTGGATCAAATCAAAATCCAAATAAAAATTAAGATAATGTTCTATTAATAATGGAAAATTATGGAGTTATTAGGGTAAGAGGTGGGTGATTGTTTTGTTTAATTTTGAGGACGAAGAAACATATTAGGTGTGATAATGTGATTGTGGGAATTGGTTAGGTTTAAAGAGAAAAAATTACATAAATAATAAGTTATCTTAATGTTTCAATTTCGCTCACATTAATTTTGAATTGAATATAGTACAATCATTCTTTTTCTTTGAAGAATTCTAGTATCACAAAGCTGATATGGTATCAAAAACTAATAGAGAATAGACATATGTAAATTTTTAGAAAAATTTTAAATAAAAAGTAAATTATTACTTTATAATGCATTTATTTGTGTACACTCTCTCTCTTTATTTCCGTAATTGCCCTAATATCTCTTTTACAACTTCTCTTTTTTGTTACACACCTACAATTAACAATTCTTATTCCAAGATAATTAAAATGACTTCTGAAAAATTAATCTCCTTTAACAAAATCATAATAAAGGATAAAATTTATATACCACATAATTACTCGTTTTGAAGATTAATTTTTAAATAAAAGGTAGTTTACATAGAGTTATCTACAAATAATTTTTGGCAATTGAAGATTAATAAAAATAATTTATTTGTCTTTTTATTTTATTATTATTTCCATATACTCATTCTTTATTAATTTATAGTATCACATTAGATTTGTGATGTGATAGCTCAATTGCATAGAAGTTTTTCTTGTTTGTCTTAGTAATTACCTCTTTCATACGATATTATTAAAATCGAAGTTTCAAGTCTCCCTTTTTATATTATGTAAATGTATGTCCCCAAGGAACGTGACATGATGTTGTAGGGTTTATGATCTCACCTTGAGGTCCTGAGTTCGAATCTAGAGAGTGCATTTCTTGAAAGAGCCTGAGACAACCGAGAGTTTTACCTGCTCCGCTTAAATTCGGTGTAACACCCCGGTAATTTTGATGACTACTATATTATAGGCGGCATAATACATGATATAAATCGTGTTCAAGCATGTATGTGCTAGTGGAATTATATTACGGACCTTCGATAAATCTCTTGCAGTCCCGATACGAAATTTATTTCTGGTTCTACTCCTGATAGCCCTTAGTATTTGGGCAATAAATTTTTCATACGATCTCTGATTTTTATCAATTTTATATCGTTGAAAATCTAAGACCGAGACCTACAACTTCCGTGCAAGATATGTTTCCAAATTCGAATCAGAATCAAGTCAAAAATTATGATTACCGTGGATACTATAGTAAATTTCGAGAATGGCCTAGAATTGAGTGATGTGGCACAACCTTAGCCACTCATATAATTACAAAAACCAGCCATCTTCCTATAAATATGGGACTATTCATTCATCACTCTTTCAAGCCTAAAAACGAGGGGAGCAAATATAAGAATGGAGGATCTCATGCTTCCTATCTTCCTCTTATCTTCATTTTTCAAGTCATTCTTGATCCATCCAAGCACATTTCCAAGTATGGTAAACTTTCTTTCTCTTTTCATCCTCTCATTTTTCAGTTTTGGGCAAAGAAAATGAAGCCCCAAATTCGCATCATGCATACCCTAGGGATTAGATTTATTTAATTGGCCTTGATGGTGTTGTTAGCATGCATTTTGAGAAGTGTCTTGATAGTATTAGCATGGTATGAAGTCTTTATGTGCATGAATGGGTTGAGAGAAATTATAATTTGTGTTGAGTGATGTTCTAGACATGTTATAGTTAGAGAAGTGCTCATGTGAAGGTGTTAGAGTGTGGTAGTGTTGGAATTGATTTGGGCAGTGATAATGGAGAACTGGTATTTGGCACTAAGATCGGGTTAGCGTCGCGACGCGTATGGGCTAGCGTTGCGACGCTGAACATGAAAATACCCTCTATCTCAGGTCGATATGTTTGGGAGTCACGTTGAACATGAAAATACCCTCCACCTCGGGTCGGTCGTGTGGAAGACTCGGGCCGGTCGTGTGGAAGTCTCGGATCGATCATGTGGAAGTCACGACGCTCAGCACCTGGCGTCGCAACACGGAACATGAAATGCTCTCTGTTTCATTCTGATTGTATGAGCTTCGCGACGCGCAGCAAGAACAGTTTCATTCCCTTTCAATTTCGCCATAGGATGTTAAAGTCCGTTAGCACGTTAGCTATCCCGATAAGTATGCAACATGCATGAGCATCCACTACATCCATGACCATGATTAGATTCTAGTTTATATATGCTAACCATACTCGAATACAAGACGAGCTATCTTTTCCACAGGTACCTCTTCAGTCACATTCAGGATCATTGACAATAGTTATCAATTTGTGAGTGGATATTTTATTTTATGTTTTCTTGAATTATAATTTAAAATGTTTCAAGTTTTGAAGATTTATTTGTTTTGGGATTTTAAATTGATAAAAAAATATGCATAATGATTAAATGTTTTCGTCTCAGCGCTTGTTTATTGTTTTCATGATTTCTGAATTATCTATATGTTTCCCCTGAGATGCTCGATTGATGATATATTTTCGCCCCGACGCTTGTTGCATATTTTTATGTTTTTATGACTCATCATATGTTTCTGTCGGGGTGCTTGTTTAGGGTCTCGTCCATCAGAAATGGATTGACCTACTACCTTGTCGACAAGGGATCGTTCGTTCCTCGCTAAATCTTTGCGCGCGACTTGGGCGTTGAGCGCTTGATATATTTTTGACAATACATGTATGAAAAATGGTTTATGGACATGTTTTAGAATTTGTCTTATGGTTTTGGTATTTTTAGTATCCACTCACCAGATCGTTCAAACGATCTGACCCCCCAAAACCACAGTTTGTTTTGCAGGTAGCTTTATCTGGTGAGCCATAGCCGAACATGAGCCTGAGATCGAGGAATTGAGTTAGTGTGGTCACTAGAGTATGAGTCTGTCATGCTAAGTTTATTGTTCGCATTTAGATAAAATGTATGTATGTCAGTTTGAGTCAAGTCTGATTGTATATGATGTTATTTAAATGAAATATAAGTATTTATTTAAAGTCAGTAAGTTGTTCATATAGCACTAATTGACTCATAAATTGGTTTAATAAAAGTCTATTATAGTAACATAGTCTAGAAATTTAGAAATGGTCAAAGGCTTATGATGGTGGTGAGGATCCATCACCTGTCGGTAACATCTCCGCGTTGAGGATGTTACATCTGAAAAGGATGGTTTGTTGGCAGAATTTCCTACGATTCTAAAAAAATATTATGTAAATGTATTTTCTCCTTATACTGAGGTAAGTCTTAAAAAAAACAACAAAAGAAGTCTCTCATTTGGATTAGATTTCAATTAGGCTATAGGAATACATCAAGCTAGGTATAGGTCCCAACAAATTTCGACTAATATTTTTGGGTCAGAATTCAATTGGACTACGTCGATACATGGAGATATGTAGGTCCCAATAGACTTATACTACAAGTAAACTTGTAGTGCTATATTGCAAAAAAAAAAACAACAACAACATTGGAGAGAGAAATTTATAAATATTTTTTTTAAATGTGTACACATATAAACCTGGTAGCGGTTTGGTTCCGAACCAGAACCGATATCATCTGAAACCTCCTATTTTAGGAACTGGCAATTTCGAAATCTGAACCACAATTTTACAGTTTAGTTCCTTTTTTTTTTTGAGGAATCGGAACCGCCTGTTCCGGTTCCGGAATCGTAAAAAAATAAAATTTAATAATGAATTAGTGAAGTAATTAGTAAGGTACAAAATTTAACCATGAAGATATTGATTATGTTGATATTTCTATTGTAATATTTTTAAACTTAATTAAAACTAATTTAATTTATATTTATTTTTATTAATTTTTCATTAATGCGGCATATATATATATATATATATATATTTGAAGAGAGAAATTGAATAAATGTAAAATATAACTACTCTAAGTTGAATTTTAAATGTAGCTATACCCGAATTCCAATACTGAAAAAAATTATGAGGTTAAAAATATATTTGAAAATTTTAATTTTGTCCGTTCTGTTATTTTAAAAAAAAAAATTAAAAAAAGGTTTATAAATGGTTTAAAGATATAGTATGTTTTCTATTACTTTGAGCTCATGAATAATAAATAAGTTGTGAGATTAAGGTTTCAAGACTTCAACTTGTATTTGGCTTAACCAGTACTCGTGCAGAATAGTTTTGTCTTAATTATTTTTAACATTATGCAATTGATGAATCCAAAGCAAGATTTTCATATTTCTTATTGGGCAAAGAATTATGTAATATTTCTAATTTTTGAAACAATTCCAAAAGATTTTTGGATTGAAGTTTTGGTCTCGGAACGAGACGATATTGGAGAATAAGAGTTTAAGTATGAAAAAATATATTGAAATATTTTAAAGCGGGATTTCGTTGAATTGGAAATCGCATAACTCGAAAGGATCGGTTACACGTATTTTTTTGAATATTTTTATACGAGTAAGTTTTGTTGTTTTGGCTATAGAAATAGAAAATGAATTCTGATTGGGCTGCTTTTTCATCCGTTGGAAATATTTTTCGAAGACGGACAACTTTTGTATTGAATATTGTTCAAAGTTTGTACCAAAAAGCCTAAAAAATATGAATTTTGAGAAGGTTTATTGTTAGGGACGTATTTATAATTTCGTGAAAATTATTTATAAATACCCTTAATTTCTGAAACTTTTAGAAATATTGAAAGACCCAAAAACCTCTCACCCGACCCCTCACCCCTTCACTCACGTTAGTTAGTAGTGGCCACGCCGGCCACCATTTCGACCACCGCCGACATGTAGGTTGGTACCGACCGGTAGACCGAGACATCCCCTGGCCAATGTTGGCCAGCCTAAGGCCACCGGAGATGGTAGGAAAATGAGCAGAACTGCGCACAACTCCTTGTCTTGATCACGACTCGTCGCTTTGATCTACGTGTTGAGCCACCAACCAAATCGAAGCCCTAAGAGAATACGACAAGGCGGTGGAGTTTGTTTTCTGATGGGTACTCCGTTTTGTGCAAAACAAGAGAAGAACGTTCGGTGAATAGTGAGACACATTTGCAAAGTAGCTCTTATTCAAATTTCATCGATTCCTACGTGTTCGTGGGAGTGTAGTGTAACACCCCACATGAGGTAGGATGATACCGGCAGGAGACATGATTAACCATCTCGATAAGACTTTGAATTTACCAAAAATTCGCAATGATGCATCCTAAAAACTGGACAACTTAGATCGCAGTCCAACATTAAAGGGAAACTAAGAATAATCAAACAAATAAAAGGACCTCAGGTTCACACAAATCTCATCAAAGTCATATCCTAAGGGCTCCACCCATACCATCTATCAACACTCAAGCTCTATGTGCCCACCACTGCATAAACAATCAAAATATTTACTTAATATATATACAAATAGTGTGTTCAGCTCGACAATAAAATATTAATCTCAAATCATACACTTTCTAAAGCTTATCCCAGGACACTTGCGAGGGTGACTGCCGCTTGGGTGATCCGTGCCTCGATCATGACTTCCATGGTTGATATGGTTGACCGATCAGGTAGCCAACCTGCAAAACTAGCAAACTGGTTTGGTGTGAGTTATAAGAACTCAGTAAGTAACCATGCTAGCACTACAAACAAAACATACAAGTCATTTACATTAGAAGTTTTTCAGAATTTACAAGTTATTACGAGTCTTATAATTATCAGCTTCATATTATCCTTTATATTTTACCTATATCAAATTTTTGTATTTACATATTGTCAGTATAGTAACTAGACATTCAAAGCACACGAATCATAGATTCGAAACCATAAAGTACGTCACATAATATTAAAACCATTTTAATGTTAAACAAGAAGTCACACATTAATACTTATCACAGTTGAATATCTTTGAAATATCATCAAATCGGTAAATTTTACAAAATTTCTTCAATATCAAAACAATCTTTCCCTAACCTTCTTTAATCTATGATAACCTTACAATAGCTTAACACTTGGGTTTCGTATACATTCACACATACCGTAGTATATTTATTGTATATACATGGAAATACAATATCGTAATTCTTATACATATACGTACATACCATTACAATTTGACAAACACACTTTATAACCTCTGATATTCACATCGACTTCAAATCAACCATTCATCTCACATAAGCATACATAATCCATACATATCACGAGTTCCATCATACATACACACACACTCAGGCATCTTTACAGTCATCACACAACAACTAAGAAACACACATAACAATCGATACATCAATGGTCACACCGTCCAAAAATACATACAATCGGCTGGTTTACACACATAATGCTCGTACGAGACTCATTATCTATTTTAGAATAGGTATGAGATGAATTATGTCCGAACGGATTCATAACCAGCTCGACTACTATACTACGAAATCATCAACCAATTAAACCTGCATTAATGCATACATATCACGACACACCAAACTCATCGCACAACTTTTCATACATAAACACATCCAAAACAAACACTCTAAAACTTCATTAAACATGCACGTACATACACATATTCCAGATCTACGAATATACATATTACTTCGATTTCACGTATCATAGCATTTACCAATCTTCATGTTTTAACATCATATGCATATGCGAATACATGTTCATATATTTATATCTTTCCATACTCATTTATATACATGCATTTATATCGATACATGTTCATACCATTACATACATCCATACATATACATACCATTACGAGTCCATGTAGTTACATGCATCAATACATACATGTAGCCATTAAACTCATCAATCTTTTCAAAATATATATCATAGCATTATCCTTCAACATTCCACTTCAAGACACATCAATACATACATACATAATCATCAAACTACTCACTTAATATCATGGCAATAACGAAAATCCTTACTTGTGAAGGTCGACTACCTAAATGTACATAATCATGAACTTCTTTCTTGATACTACCTCTTATCTATTCTCATCTTAACCTAAACACTTCAATCATCTATATATATATATATATATATATATAATCATAAATCAACATTCAAGCACTCATTGCATGAGTTACTTACCTGACTTCGCGAGCACTCCAGGTCCTAGTCAAGTCTGCCAAAATAAATGGCGAAACATCGTCAGAATCGTGATTTACGGTATTCTCAACTAAACTACGACAAAGTCTCGGATCATTCCGGAATAACCAAATTAAATCTGGTTTCAATATTTTCAGTTTCAATAATCTTAAATCACCATTACAAATAATTTCAAGCTGCTAGTTCACCTAAATTCTCGATTTACGTGTTTTTGGAAAATTTTTCGAAAACTTTTCCGTAAATGTTACGGAAGGGTTCTAAACCCTTCAAATCTACCCGGATTTATCCAAACATGTTTATAATATCATAAATATCTAATAACTAACGTTAAAATCGAAACACATCATTATATTCTATCAGATCGATCAAACTCGTTCCGTTTTCACTCGAATTCTACTGAATTCAATATACTAATACTCAAACAATTTGATTTATATCAATACTCTAAGCTACGAAGCTACTGGATACATCCGAACATTTAACTATAAACTTGAAATTTGTGGATTTTACCGGGAGGTCTTACCGAGATTTCGAGGCCATTCACGGACTTCAAACGATCCCATGAAAATACTGGAATCGACGGAATTATGATCGGAACTACTGTTCATCGTGTGTCATTATTCATCTAAATCTTCTTATCTCGTTTCGCGTGCAACCTTGCATAGATCAGAAAATCTGTCACCGCCAACTTGTAGTACTTTCTAAGAGCTTTGATTTGGCGGGTGGCTCGGGCCGTGAAATGAAACGACGAGCCGAGATCGAGAAAACCCACCACGTGTGTCTCTCTCTCTCATTTTCGCCATTCGCCGGTATTCTATGGCTGTCGTCGGCCACTATAAGGTGGGGGTGGCCGGCCACCCCTCTGTCCCATCGCGCCGGCCGGCGAGGACCGACAGGCCACCGGCGTGACAGGGCGTTAGTAACGCGAATTTGGGGATGGGGTGTGTTTTGGATGATTTGGCTTCTTTTGCCATTTCTGTAATTATAGGAAACTATGGGTTATTTATAAGAAAGTTTCGGAAGTTTACGTTCAGTCCCCCGTGAAATTAATTAGGTCACTGCCATGGAACTTTCTAGAAATGTCATATTTTTAAAGCTCTTTTGTTACAAATTTTGAAAAGTATTCAACATGAAAGTTGTTCGTCTCGAATGATGGTTTAAGAATCAGCTCAATCGAAGTTCGTTTGAAAGTTTTATAGCCCAAATAAGAATCTTTTACGCGTATAATGATATAAATAGGAATCACGTAATCAGTTCTCGAAATCACGCGTTTTCCAACACGACGAAACTTCACTTAAAAAAATTCTCACCTATTTTCCAACATATGAAGTCTAATTTTTGAATACTATCCCTTTCCAAATCTTTTACTTTAATTCAAAAACTTTCTTGTACTATTCCGAAAAAACCTGGGATATTACATCCTCTCCTCCTTATAAAAATTTCGTCCTCAAAATTTCTCTGTCTTTATTTCTAAACATTCGGAACCGATCGTACGTACACTACCATCTTATCGAATCTTATATTTTATACCAATAACACATCAAACTTATCATCTATATTCACACTCATCCATAGAAACACGCTCAAACCATTTCACACTCATCCATCAACCAAAAGAAAGTCAAACACATATTCTATACAGCCAATTAAATGCATCATCTGAAACGAGGAACATATGACATGTTCTTTGCACACAACCAAATACAGTTTCAAAACGAAAACTTAACACGAATTTCATACCATCTCTTTCATCCACAATACAAAACGGAACTCATTCATTTCACATCATGTCATTTTATATCATATATGTAAACGACATCAATATCAAAGTTTACATTCATACATATCTCATCGCACATACAACTTTGTGTGGCTGGCCATATAACACACATAACCATCACTATACCCATAAGATTCATGTCTAACTATAAACTTACATACGTATTCTTATGACGAACATAATCTTTTATATCAACAAATAAATCCATTGTCACAGCCAGAAGTGACAAATAATCCTACATGCTCTTATGATGTTGATAGTTTGAAATCTGTCAACCTCTGTCATTATTCAAAATAGAAAATGTAAAACGATCTCTTTCAAAAACCATTTCGAAAATACACTAGAAAAACTCATTTACTGTAAAAAAAATCAGTTTCAAAATCCATTATCGTAAAACCATATCGAGCATCCAGCATAACTCACTGGACGAAACACAAACAAGCGCCCAATGCCCGAATCGTGCGCACAGATCAGAAAAAGAATGAAACGATCCCCTGTCGACAGAGGGTCGGGTCAGCCTACTGCAGTTGGGCAAACCCATATACAAGCATCATGGAGGGTCAAAAACATAAAATCATCAAACACCGTGGCGTAAACAAATTTTCGAGCATCTCGACGGAAACAAGTTTTATAGTTTAAAAAATCAAAATCGTTTTCAAGTACCGAGACGGAAACATATTATCAAGCACCTCGACGGAAACATATCGATAAATTTAAAAATATGAAAACGTAAATCAAGCATCGAGGCGGAAATATTTTCTTTATCCTTCATAATTAAAATCAAAACACCTTAAAACTTTCTTTTTTTCTTTCTTTCTTTTCAAAAAACTTTTGTGCCAAAAGTCAAATACCAAGTTTTTAAAACATGGTTAAAAATATCAGTTCACAATCAACATCATAGAATTTCTCGTACCTCAAAACACCTTAAATTCACTTTACTTACTTATACATATACCTATACAAACCTAATACTTTTAACTTAGCATACCCTTACACATACATATATTCATAGTACACAAACATATATCAATAATTTGAATCATCAATATCAATCAAAATCATAACGCTTCATACCATATACTGTTGGGGTTTTGGGTAAAATATCTGTGTTACGCAGTGAAATGCGGGAAAATCAAATTTTCCCATTTCTTTAATTTTTCTTGGGTAATTAAAATAAACATATTTATTTTAATCACTCAATACTCAAAAACATAAATTTTTTAACTCAGAAATCATAATTTCAGTAAATTACCATAAGACCTCAAAACTTTCTATTTTCATCATTTTAGTCATAGATTGTTCAAAACAAGCTTAGGTGATTTCCAATCACAACTAAAATGATTTGTACATCAAATATACATTAAAAACAGAAATCAGAAAAATTTCCAGATTTTTCAGTAATTATGGAAATGCCCCTAAACTTTGTATTTTGATCATTTTAGTCATAATTTATCAAATACATAATTAGGTGATTCCCAATCACTACCAAAATGATTTATACATGTCATACATGTCAAAATATAAATTACAATTCAAGAAAACAATTTTTCCAAAATTGCCGAGAGGTCCCTCAAGTTTCCAAGAATTACACTTTAGTCTAAATTGGTTCAAAACCATTCAAGATCAAGTCCAATCAACACCAAAATTAATATGCATCATATACACATTATTAATTAACACATATATAAAAATTCCCAAATTTGGAGTGGGTTATGAACCGTAATTTCTCAAAATTGTCCAAATGACCAATTAACACCAAATTCAAAAAAATTCAACACTTTAATTCAATCCTTACTACACCAAACAAGTCTCACCACCATGAAACAACTCATGAAAAATTATAGGTTATTTATGAGTGGTAAGTAACTCTAGAATGGCAACTTCACCATCAAATGGTTAAAAGAATGCTTAAGAACTAATTTCATGCAATCTTAACACTTATACATGCTTCCATCTTTCTTCCAAGTTCCCAACCATGAAAATACATCCACAAAAGAGTAGAGAAAAATCTAAGCTAAACATATTGAAGCCTAGAGTCTTAGAAACAATTTTCATGAAGAAGAAAGTAAGAAAAAACATACAAAATTCCTAAGTTTTCAAGCCTTTTTTTTGCTTTCTTTCTTCGTTTCTCTCAAACTCCTTTGTATTTTGATTTTAGGGTTCTTAGATAATGAAATAAAAATGAAAAAGATGGCTTTTATATTGTCCTAAGGTTGACCGAAAATTGGAACAAATAATAGCCATATGTTTTCCAAATTTTATTTCATTAATTAAGTTAAAGGATAATGTTTTTATTAAATTTGTGGAATTTATTCATTAAACAATTTAATGAATATCATAAATGTACCGATTAAATCATGCCAATTTATCCAATAAATATTAAACATTTTATCCAATAAAATTAAGCCATTTATCTTACTTTAATAAAGTAAAAAGATATTTATTATTTAATTAATTTAATTATTCAACATTTGAATAATCAAATAATTAAATACAAATATCTTCAATATATGTATTATATTTACATTAAATAATCAAAATACATATATTAATTATAAATATCAAATATCACAATTTGACATTTAATAAATGGCCGAAAGATCCGAAACGCATGTATTATCCTTTAACTGTTAAACGACTTATAAATAATCAGTATTATTTATAAAAGTTTCACTAGTGCTCTACGAGTATGTTTCATTAGTGAGACTCTCTAGATTCAGGTATATCCGTCACGAAATCCAATTTCGTGTCCATAATCTATCCACCCGTAAATTATGATGACCACATATAAACTTGTTGAATCATACAGGTCGAGGTCATTTGTAGGCATTGCATTTTTGCATGTGAAACCCGATGATGAGCCTCATTTGGAGGCACTATCTTTTAAGTCGCGGAAATCGCGGGAAACGGACGTCGGAAGGGAAGAGTCAAGAATTGACGGTTTCGTCGGATTTAGTTCACGTGTTTAGCTTCGGGTTCGCTGTTGGATCTCCGTTTTAAAAACTTAACCTTAGCCCAAGCCCATTAAATCACATCCAAAGAAATAATTAATATATGTCACAAATTTTAAATTAAATTCACAAACTAATTAAAATAAAATCTTAATTAAATTAAATTCACAAATTAAAATTAATTAACTCACAAAATAAACTAAATTGAAATTAAATAATCAATTAATTGAATTAAATGTTATATCTAAATTACAAACCAATTAAATTAATAAATTAAATAATTGCAATTAAAATTAAATAAATCAAAAATCAAATACCAAAATTAAATAATTCACTTCCAAATTAAAATCAATCAAAATAAAATAATTCCTAATTTAATTAAAACACTCACCAAATTTAGAAATTCCTACCCAAATTACAATTATCTCTTGCCTAAAATATTCCAATCATATACACATAATTCTAAATTGATTTATTTCCTTATTAACAAACCATGCAAACCCTAATTGATAACTATATAAACATGACTTTTTGCAACCCTAATTGACACTCCCCACTCACGGCACAACAACAAAAATAAACCTTGGATAGCTTCTCTCATCTTCCCTTCTCTCTCACCAGCCAGCCTCACAAAATCATTCACACACCCTAAGCTACACGCCCAACCCTAAGCTTCACGTGAACCCTTCATCACTCAGCACAATAATCACGCACCATAACCTTAATCACCCACACCTCTCACCTCGCCACACAGGCCACGCCAACAACCCCTTTGCCTACACAAAAATTGCTTCAATCCACGCCACATTCACTCAACTAGCCATAACCTCAACACCTGCCACACTCACGTTAAAAGCCAAGACCAACCTGCCTTCTTGACTTCTCTCAAAACGCCAACAAATCCCTCACGCAAGCCTCTCACTCGGTCACTTACCCACTGCCCACAATGAACCCTCATTCGCACCCATAAGCCTCACGCTCAATTCCCCTCAAAGCAGACACTCCCAGACGTCTGTGCACATCACGATCACACCTGCCACCCTCACAAATACAAGCCAACAGCGCCAATAACCACCTAGACCTGCACGCCACCTTCACTCAACTCATACGCCACATTCACCCTCTTCAACACACTGCCTACCTCACGCCAACAGCCCATGCAATAAGCCACGCCCACAGCGCATATCAACACCCACTGTCCCTAAAAACTACTACTAAAACAGTCCCAGAACAAGCCCAAAACTGCACCCAAAAATACCCCAAAACCGCACAAACAGTCCCTAAATGTACCTGAAACAGTGAGCAGCGAAGCGGCAGCGAAACAGCAGCAAACGGAGTTAAAATAGCAAGCAAAACAGCGAAACAGCGAGGTTAAACGCAAACCAGTGAACCAGAAAAGTTGCGGAGTGATAGCCCTTCCGACGGTTGTAAACGCGAGTCCGGAAGACGACTTAAAAGGTTAGACCTGAGGGTACGTTTCACACTTGTTTTCTTTTATATTATTCGATTTTTATTGATTCTTTTAATTGTGTTTTAAATTATTTATTGAATATTGTTTGCATGTGATATGTGTTGTGGCCATTGATTAAAACGGAAAATACGTCGTCTCTCGTGGTATATAGGATGGAAACCCAGACGTAAATTCCATAGCCGATGCCGAATGGACGGTAGTGCGGTCTGTACTTGGGATACAACTCCACGTACCACTTGAGTAAACGGCGCATATTTCGCTTTATGTTATCTTGATTATTCGCACTTTATTATTCCGTCTTTTAATTTCCGCATGTTATTTATATTGTGATGCGATCGAGCGCATGGGCTTAGTAAGTCGGATTAAAGGTTCCCTATTTGGAGGGGTTAAAATCCTTTACCACGATGCTTTGCCGCGCCGGTTGATGTGTGTTCGGTTGGATGTAAGATATGTTCAATCGGGCATACTAAGTTTGATATGATTGTCTTTATTTTTGTATGCATGATGCGATCGAGCGCATGGGCTTAGTGAGTTAGTCCAAAGGTCCTCTCTTTGAGAGACGAAGAGCCTAAAAGGCCACCTTTGTTACACTACTTCGCCGCGCCGGACGAAGTGTATTCGGTTGAATGTACGTTCAATCGGGCATATGAAGTCCTACACTTTTATTGTCTTTATTTCATGTATTGTGATGTGACGCGCATGGGCTTAGTATGTTGGTCTAAAGGTCCTCTCTTTGAGAGACAAAGAGCCCCAAAAGGCCACCTTTACGGCAGTACTTCGCCGCGCCCCTTTATTTTGTTGTTTAGTATGACGTCTTCTTACATGACCATGCATCATATCACATTGCGCATGGGCTTAGTATGTTGGTCTAAAGGTCCTCTCTTTGAGAGACAAAGAGCCCCAAAAGGCCACCTTTACGGCAGTACTTTGCCGCGCCTCTTTTATTTAGTTATTCGCTTCATAACGTCTTTTTGAAAATTCATACATCATATTGCATTGCGCATGGGCTTATCAAGTGAGATTAAGGGTCCTCCACTTTGAGGGGTGAAAATGCTTGAAAGCTACCTTTGCTACAATGATTTGCCGCGCCCCTTAATCCGTTATTGTTTACTACATGTCATATACTCATCCGTCCATGTATGTGTCGTGTTGTTTACTGCATTTTGGAGGTCACTGCTGATCCCCGTTCGAACGCGTTTCATAACGCCGCACGAACGCATGTTTTCTGTCTGGTCTCATTCGAACGCGTTATCAAACGCCATACGAACGCGAACCTTCTGTTTACCGTTCGAACGCGTTTACGAACGCTACACGAACGCGAACACATTGAACTGAGACACTTTCATCACATGCCATGTATAATTGTTTCTTAGGTGCTTTTTCTTATGAAAACCCCATATAGTCATTCTTATCTTTGTGCACATCATAATGAAAAGCATGTTTATTCCATTGGTTGCATCCTTTACCTTAGTCTTGGTCTAACTTATTACAATTCATATATTTATGTCATGATAGCATTTGAGTATTATTTCTTGTGGTATATCGGATGGAAACCCAGACATAAATTCCGTAGCCGATTCCGAATGGACGGTAGTGCGGTCTGTACTTGGGATACAATTCCACGTACCACTTGGAAGTGTGCTCACTGTGTGTGTGCTTGTTGGTTAATATGTGTGCTTGTGTTTTCGTGAATCTAATATGCCGATGAAGTTGTACGTTCGTTGCTACTTTGATGTATTTTCTAGCATGCAATCTTAGATGTGAGATATATGTGAAATGTATGCATAAGCTTTATTTTGTACATGTGAATTTAGAAGCATGATACTCTCGGAAATAAGTGTTACTTAAGCTTGATTAAATTATTACGTAAATCCTTTCATTACAAGTGACATAAGTAAGGGACCATTCCGAACCCAATGGTTTGAGGTCTTCCCTTGCGAGGGGTGAGTGCGGCCTTAAATCTCATTTTCCCGGTTCACACCGGGTGGCGACTCCATTATTCTCCGGTTTAGTCCCCCGTGGCTACTCCGTACTCCCGACCGGCCACGAGCCCGGGACAGCATGCGTCGCCCGATTCCTGTGTCCCCACAGTCTGGCGACTCCACTGGGGATAGAGAATCGGCCCCGAATATTGTCTTGTAATGTTTGGATTTATGTTTTAATTGACCGTGTCTATAGTGGATAAAATGAGGGTTTAATCAAAGGCACTTTGAGGCTAGGTAATGGTTTGGTGTCTTCCTTCACTCACTACCTTTCTAGAAGGAAAAGCTGTGAAGGCACCTAGATAGCCATCTACTCGTAGCCTTTTGTGATGGACTAATTTGGAGGACTCGTTGTTTATTCCTGACACCAAGCGATAAGAGCCTAAGAGGCTTGGGTATTTAAGTGAGCCTCGCTCCACCTTCCCTCTGGGGAATCTACAACGGGAAATCCATTTGACAGTCCGTCACACACCATAGCTCATTGGCACGTACCTTAGTGTATAAAAAAGGGTGCGCTCACTTGGTTGCTCGAACCCTTGAGTGGGGAGACCTAGTTGTGGGCCATCCTTCGCCGGTGAGAGCCTTTGTCTATACTCTTGCTAACCCACCCATAGACCGGTTTGTATGGTTAAAGTAACAATTATTTCCTTGAGTATGTGCTTGTGGACCATCCTCATTTGGATGCGGTTGGACTATTGTCAGAAATGCGGGCTTGCTGGGCCATTTAAACTGGGGCAAGTTCGTACCGTATGACTATTAGGCCCAAAGCTTCTGAAATGTTGATGGGCCATTATGTAAAAATTGTTATGTTATGTTTGCATTATCTCTCTTTTATGCTTGTGTTTGGGAACATCATCATTTGGATTCATTTGGACTATTTTTCATAAGATATGGGCTTGTTGGGCCATTTAAACTGGGATAAGAACGTATTTTATGACAATTGGGCCGAAGGCTTCTAAGTGTTGATGAGCCACCTTGTGCTTGTGTTCGGAATGTTACCATTTGGATTTAGTTGGGCTCCTTGCCATGAGACATGAACTTGTTGGGCCATTTAAACTGGGATGAGTTCACTCCCATGACAATTAGCCCGAAAGCTTCTAAAATGATAACATGCCGATTTGTGTGAAAATTTTAATTGATTTAGTATGTTATATATGTTACATGCATCTCACGCACCTCATGCATACATACATCATGCTAACCTTGTGTTCTAAAAGCCATCATAGACTCCCGTTGGGTTAGGGAGAGGGAAGACTCACCAAAATACCGGTAACAGACATGAGTACATCCGATAATGAGGTATCCCGGATAGATCAGTTGGAAAATGGTTTGGCCAAGATTACCGAACAGTTGCAAGCCTTGACTGTTGCCATGACAAATATGGCTGTGCCCCGTGCTGGGGGAAACTCTGAGAATGTAAGACGTGAGGAGACTCCGAATGGATTGGGGGATGACATCCCCGCTTTTGATGATGATATGGTTGATTATACCACTGGGAGAAAAGTTGGGTCTCAGGTAGAATTGCAGAAACTCCGTGACCAGATAGAGTCTGTTACCCGTAAGATAAAGGGTAAGGATGAAGACTTACTAGATTATGAGGCGATGACCTTTGAGGAACAGTTGCCTGCTCAGTTCAGAATGCCCGACATGGCCAAGTTTAATGGGAATGGAGACCCGAGAGTCCACCTGCAGCAATATGTCTCAGTCATGAGTTCAGTGGGCCTATCACAGCGCCAAGTCCAAAAGATGTTTGGGATGTCACTCGAGGGGGCACCTGTGGTTTGGTATCATAGCCTTGAGAAGAAGGTTAAGGAAGATTGGAGGGAACTAGCTGATGCTTTTCTGAAGCAGTATGTTACAGACTTAGAGATTGACTTGTCACTCCGAGATTTGGAGAACACTAAGCAGAAGCCGGAAGAAAGCTTCAAGGAGTATGTAGATCGCTGGAGAAGCCAGCTTTTGAAAATGCAGACTCGGCCCTCAGAGAATGACCAAATCAAAATGATCATCAAGGGTACTAAGCCCTCTATTTATAGTAAGCTGAGGAGGATGACTTCGATGATTTCTGATTTTCGACAGTTGAGGGAAACTGTCATGGATATAGAAGAAGAAGAAGCTGAGAACAGAAAGATCTATGGCCAGAATAGGAGGACTTTTGGGGGGCATTCTGAGGCCAAGCCCGCTGCGGCCGAAGTCGCTGCCATCAGAAACAGGCAATTCTCCAACCTTGGTAGACCTTTGTCGGAGGTATTTGAAAAGTTACAGGGACAAGGAATCTTGAAATCCTTAGAAGGCAAGTCACTTCCGCACCCCCCACCACCACACATAAATGTGAACCTTTATGTCACTTCCACCAGCTACATGGCCATGACACCGACAACTGCACCCGCCTTAGGCATGAAATTCAAGATCTCATAGATTCCCATAAAATACACAACCCATGAAAAGAAACCCTCAACCACCAAGCTTCTTACATGGATGACAGTGAAGAACCATAGGCCGAGGAAGAAGGCAGTGCTGCGGATGATGGAGATGTTCCTCCTAGTCTATTTGATCCAGTTTTTTTAAAAGACATTGATTTTGTTACTTGTTCGAACTCTTTTCCTCAACGATAATAAAGACGTTCATTTCGCTGAAACTCTTCTGCAATATGAGTATATTTGAGAAAAGTATTCAACCTTGGTACTATGGAATCCAGTGATGGACACAGGGAACCTTCGAAATAAGCAAACAGAAAAGATAAGATAGACATTCAGAAATTGGGAATAGAGGCAGTGAAAATGTCAGACTTGGAAGGGAATTAGTTCACCGAGCCGATCAACGTAGACAGATTGAAGCAGTAGCTTGCCTGAAGAAAAGAAGACTAAGCAGTCATCAAGAAATTGACGGAAGACCTAACCCGACGGGATAAGAACATTCATACATGCATACACGTAACACATTTTGCATCCTTTCGTGTTTGTTCTGTTTTGTATTCACAGGTTTTGAAGAAAAAAAAAGTGGCAAATACAAGCCAAACAGAAGCAGTAACAGTACAATGTCAGCAGTCTTCATGAATGAATCACATGGGTGAGGCCCATATCAGCAGTATCAGTCTGGGGGAGAGGCCCATATCGGTAGCAATTAGGGCCGAGGCCCACTTCATTATCAGCATTGATCGGGTATGGCATTCTGGGGCCAAGGCCCACTTCAGTATCAGCATTGCCGGGTATGGCATTCTGGGGGCGAGGCCCATACTACATCAAATCAGCATTGCCGGGTATGGCATTCTGGGGGCGAGGCCCGCATCACATCAGATCAGTTCCGCCGAGAATGGCACTCCGAGAATGGAGATATAGTCCGGGAATGGACAGCTCGAGAATGAGCACGCCGAGAATGGCACTCCGAGAATGGAGATATAGTCCGTGGAATGGACAGCTCGAGAATGAGCACCGCCGAGAATGGCACTCCGAGAATGGAAATACAGTTCATGAATGAACAAGCCGGGAATGGCACTCCAAGAATGGAAGCATAGTTCGAGAATGAACACCTCACAGTAAAGGTTTGGGAATGGAACCAACTCACAGTAACAGTTCGGGAATGAACACCTCACAGTAACGGTTCGGGAATGAACACCTCACAGTAACGGTTCGGGAATGGACCAACTCATAGTAACGGTTCGGGAATGGACCAACTCACAGTAACGGTTCGAGAATGGACCACCTTACAGTAACGGTTCAGGAATGGACCACATCACAACACGGTTCGGGAATGAACCAGGGGTCGTAGCACCTCACCACCCAAATCAACTCAAACACGTGGAAAGTCAAGTGGCAGTTGGCTAGACAGGTAAGTGAAAATGCATTGCATAGACTTTGACAGGATTGTCACTGTCACACACTGCACAAGTCCCATCAAAGTGGGGGCGACTGTAGGCATTGCATTTTTGCATGTGAAACCCGATGATGAGCCTCACTTGGAGGCACTATCTTTTAAGTCGCGGAAATCGCGGGAAACGACGTCGGAAGGAAGAGTCAAGAATTGACGGTTCGTCGGATTTAGTTCACGTGTTTAGCTTCGGGTTCGCTGTTGGATCTCCGTTTTAAAAACTTAACCTTAGCCCAAGCCCATTAAATCACATCCAAAGAAATAATTAATATATGTCACAAATTTTAAATTAAATTCACAAACTAATTAAAATAAAATCTTAATTAAATTAAATTCACAAATTAAAATTAATTAACTCACAAATATAAACTAAATTGAAATTAAATAATCAATTAATTGAATTAAATGTTATATCTAAATTACAAACCAATTAAATTAATAAATTAAATTAATTGCAATTAAAATTAAATAAATCAAAAATCAAATACCAAAATTAAATAATTCACTTCCAATTAAAATCAATCAAAATAAAATAATTCCTAATTTAATTAAAAAACATCACCAAATTAAGAAATTCCTACCCAAATTACAATTATCTCTTGCCTAAAATATTCCAATCAATACACATAATTCTAAATTGATTTATTTCCTTATTAACAAACCATGCAAACCCTAATTGATAAATATATAAACATGACTTTTTGCAACCCTAATTGACACTCCCCACTCACGGCACAACAACAAAAATAAACCTTGGATAGCTTCTCTCATCTTCCCTTCTCTCTCACCAGCCAGCCTCACAAAATCATTCACACACCCTAAGCTACACGCCCAACCCTAAGCTTCACGTGAACCTTCATCACTCAGCACAATAATCACGCACCATAACCTTAATCACCCACACCTCTCACCTCGCCACACAGGCCACGCCAACAACCCATTTGCCTACACAAAAATTGCTTCAATCCACGCCACATTCACTCAACTAGCCATAACCTCAACACCTGCCACACTCACGTTAAAAGCCAAGACCAACCTGCCTTCTTGACTTCTCTCAAAACGCCAACAAATCCCTCACGCAAGCCTCTCACTCGGTCACTTACCCACTGCCCACAATGAACCCTCATTCGCACCCATAAGCCTCACGCTCAATTCCCCTCAAAGCAGACACTCCCAGACGTCTGTGCACATCACGATCACACCTGCCACCCTCACAAATACAAGCCAACAGCGCCAATAACCACCTAGACCTGCACGCCACCTTCACTCAACTCATACGCCACATTCACCCTCTTCAACACACTGCCTACCTCACGCCAACAGCCCATGCAATAAGCCACGCCCACAGCGCATATCAACACCCACTGTCCCTAAAAACTACTACTAAAACAGTCCCAGAACAAGCCCAAAACTGCACCCAAAAATACCCCAAAACAGTCCCAAAACCGCACAAAACAGTCCCTAAATGTACCTAAAACAGTGAGCAGCGAAACGGCAGCGAAACAGCAGCAAACAGAGTTAAAATAGCGAACAAAATAGCGAAACAGCGAGGTAAAACGCAAACCAGTGAACCAGAAAAGTTGCGGAGTGATAGCCCTTCCGACGGTTGTAAACGCGAGTCCGGAAGACGACTTAAAAGGTTAGACCTGAGGGTACCTTTCACACTTGTTTCTTTTTATTATTTATTCGATTTTTATTGATTCTTTTAATTGTGTTTTAAATTATTTATTGAATATTGTTTGCATGTGATATGTGTTGTGGCCATTGATTAAAACGGAAAATACGTCGTCTCTCGTGGTATATAGGATGGAAACCCAGACGTAAATTCCATAGCCGATTCCTAATGGACGGTAGTGCGGTCTGTACTTGGGATACAACTCCACGTACCACTTGAGTAAACGGCGCATATTTCGCTTTATGTTATTTTGATTATTCGCACTTTATTATTCCGTCTTTTAATTTCCGCATGTTATTTATATTGTGATGCGATCGAGCGCATGGGCTTAGTAAGTCGGATTAAATGTTCCCTATTTGGAGGGGTTAAAATCCTTTACCACGATGCTTTGCCGCGCCGGTTGATGTGTGTTCGGTTGGATGTAAGATATGTTCAATCGGGCATACTAAGTTTGATATGATTGTCTTTATTTTTGTATGCATGATGCGATCGAGCGCATGGGCTTAGTGAGTTAGTCCAAAGTTCCTCTCTTTGAGAGACGAAGAGCCTAAAAGGCCACCTTTGTGACACTACTTCGCCGCGCCGGACGAAGTGTGTTCGGTTGAATGTACGTTCAATCGGGCATATGAAGTGCTACACTTTTATTGTCTTTATTTCATGTATTGTGATGTGACGTGCATTGGCTTAGTATGTTGGTCTAAAGGTCCTCTCTTTGAGAGACAAAGAGCCCCAAAACGCCACCTTTACGGCAGTACTTCGCCGCGCCCCTTTATTTTGTTGTTTAGTATGACGTCTTCTTACATGACCATGCATCATATCACATTGCGCATGGGCTTAGTATGTTGGTCTAAAGGTCCTCTCTTTGAGAGACAAAGAGCCCCAAAAGGCCACCTTTACGGCAGTACTTTTCCGCGCCTCTTTTATTTAGTTATTCGCTTCATAACGTCTTTTTGAAAATTCATACATCATATTGCATTGCGCATGGGCTTATCAAGTGAGATTAAGGGTCCTCCACTTTGAGGGGTGAAAATGCTTGAAAGCTACCTTTGCTACAATGATTTGCCGCGCCCCTTAATCCGTTATTGTTTACTACATGTCATATACTCATCCGTCCATGTATGTGTCGTGTTGTTTACTGCATTTTGGAGGTCACTGCTGATCCCCGTTCGAACGCGTTTCATAACGCCGCACGAACGCATGTTTTCTGTCTGGTCTCGTTCGAACACGTTATCAAACGCCATACGAACGCGAACCTTCTGTTTACCGTTCGAACGCGTTTACGAACGCTACACGAACGCGAACACACTGAACTGAGACACTTTCATCACATGCCATGTATAATTGTTTCTTAGGTGCTTTTTCTTATGAAAACCCCATATAGTCATTCCTATCTTTGTGCACATCATAATGAAAAGCATGTTTATTCCATTGGTTGCATCCTTTACCTTAGTCTTGGTCTAACTTATTAAAATTCATATATCTATGTCATGATAGCATTTGAGTATTATTTCTTGTGGTATATCGGATGGAAACCCAGACATAAATTCCGTAGCCGATTCCGAATGGACGGTAGTGCGGTCTGTACTTGGGATACAATTCCACGTACCACTTGGAAAAGTGCTCACATGTGTGCTTGTGTGGTTAATATGTGTGCTTGTGTTTTCGTGAATCTAATATGCCGATGAAGTTGTACGTTCGTTGCTACTTTGATGTATTTTCTAGCATGCAATCTTAGATGTGAGATATATGTGAAATGTATGTATAAGCTTTATTTTGTACATGTGAATTTAGAAGCATGATACTCTCGGAAATAAGTGTTACTTAAGCTTGATTAAATTATTACGTAAATTATTTCATTACAAGTGACATAAGTAAGGGACCATTCGGAACCCAATGGTTTGAGGTCTTCCCTTGCGAGGGGTGAGTGCGGCCTTAAATCTCATTTTCCCGGTTCACACCGGGTGGCGACTCCATTATTCTCCGGTTTAGTCCCCCGTGGCTACTCCGTACTCCCGACCGGCCGCGAGCCCGGGACAGCATTCGTCGCCCAGTTTCTGTGTTCCCACATCATCGCATACGTATAATCCATTTGTCATAGGTATTCGGATTATCCCAGAGATATAGATAAAAACGTCAAATCTCTATAGGTATAATCCTGTCGACGATTCTATTAGCAATCTCTTACTAACACTTAGAACTTACTTCTACAGTGTACCACGGGACCATGGATTTAACAGATTGCTAATTGCACATTGAATACCTATGCTCTATACACAGAACTGCAGGATCCTATCCTGATATGCACATGATATCCTGAGGATCAGTCCACACTCAATGAACAGGCGGAGGTCTGATCTAAATAGATCGGTGACGTGACTGCCATCAAAGTGTGGAGGATACCTCATATATCCACATTGGTATCTCAAGTCAAAGGACCACTATGCTCACTTGACCCGAGAAGATTCCTATTGACGTTGGTGTACCATTTATTAGGAAATATTCAGTGAGTCGGTCAGTGTTTATCCAATATAAACACCTACACGTCTATACGAGTCTCTCCAGTCTCATGGTTCATTGGGATAAACCATCGAACCAAGTCTCGATATACGACGTGTACTGGTCTCAGCAGATTCTACTAACCGACTCGTGTTAGTAAATCTTGACTAGGAACTTTATTTGATAATATACTTCTAGTAGTGTCACTTCCTAATGTCAATTACAAACTGCTTTGTAACTATGCACTACATTATATATTATCGAATCTTCGTCTAATATATACATATCACTAAATCATATTTAACTTCAATCTAATCGTAATTAGATCGAATATGTATATAAAAGCAAGAAGTACTACTATAAATAAGTAATATTATGGAAAAAGGAATTGTTCGTATTCATGAATCGAACATAAATACGATCCGAATTGGCACTCCGAGCACCAATCCTGATAATTTCTCCCACTTGCTCTAGTGTCAATCTACGGTATCATATACACATCTAAATATGTATCACATATGCATGGTCCTCAAGAACTGACCGTTCACTCAAGAGGTAGGCAACAATAAGTAAGTTCGCTATAACATATTGAGTTTGTCTAACAAACCCAAAACGTTTCCTTTAACTTGCATCATTCATATTTTGTATAACATAAGTTATACATCAATTTGACTCAAATGCAATATCAATATTGTGCTATAGCTACTGAATTGTCCAAGTATTTAAGGATCAAGTCCAAAATACTATGCAGACAACCGCAAGTACAACACTAATATCAGAACTTCTAATTTATAAGGTCACTTTGTAACTTCATAAGTCAATACTTCATAAGTTACAATTAATTCTACTTACACAGAAGAATCATTCGTGACACTCCCACTGTATCTTTTCTGACTCTTTATGACGTAGACCTTCTAATGTCATAATTAGACTCAAAACTAATTTGACCCACGTGGTTGCAGACTAAATTCTCCATGAATAAGAAACTCATTCTTAATATCTCAAAGATAACAAAGAACATGTTTCAGACACATCCTATGGTCTATAGCGTATCAAAATAGTTCGTAACAATTACGATTAAATTGATGTCTTTTAGTTGTATATAATATCGTATTCATTACGCTATCATCCTATGATGTATAAGATTGACTAGACATTCTAATCAATTTATCTTTCGACAAAGTAATCATCTTTTACGAAGGATGAATACTATATAAAAGAGACACACTAACTGTCATACATATAGTCTTGCCGTGTCCTATATTAGATCATATCTAATGCACGACCAATGAGAATATCTCACAAGTCTTTTAGTTTTATATCATATATAAATCTTTATATCGAATATAACAAAGACTACTCTCACTGCTTTCACGAAGAAAATAAGACTTAGGTAAAAATTTTACCTTATAAACATCTCATTATTACATTAATAATGATAATTTCGTTAGGATATACAATACTATAAAGAAATTTGTACGCTCCCACTAACCCTACTAACATATATGTATTTTCTATGCTTTGATAAAATCAGACAATCTGACTGTTATCAAAATTAGAAAACACAGATTTCCGGAAAGCTTATTTGAGTCTACAATAGGCTCTATAAACTAGTATATCAAACTGTGATCTTAGCAGAATACAAACTCCAGGGCCATTCTAGAATGAACTCTTCAAACAAAGAAATCACAATGGATCTCTTATTCGAAGAAACTATTCAGAAACGCCACTTTGCATTCTTTAGCCAAAATATATAGTTTAATATCAACATTAACCAACGGATCTTTAATTGTTCAATTAGTGTGACTAGAGACAAGTTTCCTCAGGATCTACAATAGATTGCTGAGTGTAACTTTTCTCACTGTCATACTATAAAGGTCAAACCTTTAATAAGCGCACTGTGCTTTTGATGCGCAAGACATTTGCATATTTTATGAACGATTCATAACAAAAAGCTCAATCAAGTTCAAAACTTGATCGCAGTAAGCTATGAACAATCTTAGATGTATGGTCTAATCTAATTTCCGGAATCTATATCAAATATCGCTCCCACTATAAGTTATAGAATAATTTTCTTTGATAAGAAAACAACAGAATCATTAAGTATCAAATACTTTATAAATGATTCTGACATCCTATTGAACTTATATGGAAGATGTCTTAGGGTCTTTTCATCTTATTAATTATGCAGTTCCATTTATAATTTATTACTCTCACATTTGACTTCAATAAATCAAGTTTTTCTACAATGGTCAACATCCGATGTTACTCACCAAGTAATAAAATAATTTTTTTACTCGGGATCGTAGAAAAGATATTCCATCAAATAAAATACAATATTCTATTAAATAGACTAAATAATAAACTTTTGTTTGTACCATCGAGGCGCAAGTACTTTCAATTATATAACTATTATATAAAAGAAAGACTCAAAACTCAAACTTTTCAAGATTCGAATTTTCTACCTATACATATCATATACGTAAGTGTAGAAACTAATGGAACCTTAATTAAAAGGACGAATTAGAGTTATTGGAGTATATCCCCAAGAGTATTGAAACTAATTCGGTAACACTCAATATCAAACGAATCAAATCATATAAGATTCGATTTCTCCCACTGACCAATTCCATCACGATGAAATCGTAGAATAATAATATTGAGTAAGGATCATATTCATTGAATAACCTTAGAACTAATTGCCATAAATTCATATGTTTGATCATATCAAACATCTTTGAACAATTGAAAAACTCACGATGAATTTTAATGATATAGTTTTCAAAACTTCAAATCGAATATCTTTGAACCAGTCAAAATATTCTATTCGTGTTTTATCAGAAACATATTAAAAGTTCTTGAACCATTCAAGACGTTCAATATGTGTTCTTTTAGAAACACGTAACTAAGTCATGACAACGCATTAACTAAGTTACGAAGTAAAGAAAACTATCCAAGGCAATTTATAATTCATGAAACTACATACATCTAATATATTAGTTTAATAAATTTGTGGTCCGATGATGATCATTGGTTAAATGAGATTTAATCACTTCCTGAATACAATATTCAATAAATGGATAAGGATATGTGGTGTGATTTCGTATCTGACCATCCTTTACCATACAGAATAAGCATCTAATACCTATGTGATAAAATCTCATAAAATATTGCTCTAAGTTATTTAGTTAACCGAATATCTTTCTTAATTATCTCTACATCAATTACACTACTAGTCCTTTTTTAAAATATGTAATAGCTGTTTATAAAGAACAAGTAATTATCCAATAGTCACAAGTTCTGATATCAAATATCAAAACAATCATTAAACAATATTTTAAATAACTAGACGGAAGATCCGATATCCAATACCTAATGTTGTCGTATTGTGAAAACTGATATTTCATATACACAACTATACGTATCTCTTTTCTTTAGTTTTATAATTTACCTTCAACTATTCAAAACAATTGTAAATAATTGATTAGCAAACTGTGTCACACACATTACCTCTAAAGGTCACTAAAGCCAAGAAATGTCATTATCAGATAAATAAATACCTAATGGGGTTTTCTTAATGCTAGTCAAGAATCTCGAGACATGAACTAATTCATGTCAATTCTTACTGTAAAAGAAACTATTCTATCTAGACTATTATATCATAAAATGGATAGCTATTTAGATTATCAATCGTGACTTAGAAACTAAGTCACTAACCATCTTGATTTTTCAAGAAAATCGGAACAACAGTTCCTGATGATTTTGACTAATCTAACAATATCCTAGCCTACTCTAAATTTAGAAACTATTCTAGAAATCTGAAACCATAAGGAAAGTCAGAAAACATATACAAATAAATGCATGCAGTGGATTATAAGTTCAATTCTATCAACACAATAGAGTAAAGGAAACATAAGCAGCAATTTTCATAATATTACACACTGCCTTAGTTATGGAATTTTAAACCAAGCAGTGCCTCTCACTATTTTACATAATACCGTAATCCCCAACGGAAAACGGGAATTCAATGATTAAATTGAATTCCATAGTGAGAGGTGGACCCTATGAATATATTTCGACTCACAGTTTTGGCACGTTCTCACCTACGTATATTCATTAGGTAGACAACTCATTGTCAATCACTCACTAGTGACTCATAAGTTCCGGTCCTGGTCATTTCTCGTTGTGACAGCTTTGGCATGTTCACAAGGAGGCGTACCAAGGTTAAACTTGTCAATGATAAATTCAAGATACTTGTGTAGTCCTGACATCTTTGGCACGTTCATGATTTCCACTTTCGCTTGAATTTATCTAGTATCACATATACATCCGGTATGGATAAATTTCTATCAACTACACCCTCACTGCTTTGGCACTTTCTCGGATGCAGCCACAGAATAGATATCCAAAAACCGTATTGACAAGACGGGCCAAGAAATATACATCCAATACATATTACTTTAAAACCTTATTTATTAGGGATTTTCCGCAAAGATGTTACGTATTTAATTTAATCAAATTAAATAAATACAAGCATGCATAAAGAAAGGAAAAAATTAAACATTGAATTTAAAAGCATATTCATAACATGTGTTGAGATTCAGACCTGTCCTGATACCATTTTTGTTGGGGTTTTGGGAAAATATCCGGGTTACGCAGCGGAATGCGGGAAAATCAAATTTTCCCATTTCTTTAATGTTTCTTGGGTAATTAAAATAAACATATTTATTTTAATCACTCAATACTCAAAAATATAAATTTTTTAACCCAGAAATCATAATTTCAGTAAATTACCATAAGACCCCAAAACTTTCCATTTTCATCATTTTAGTCCTAGATTGTTCAAAACAAGCTTAGGTGATTTCCAATCACAACTAAAATGATTTGTACATCAAATATATATTAAAAACAGAAATCTGAAAAATTTCCAGATTTTTCAGTAATTACAAAAATGCCCCTAAACTTTACATTTTGATCATTTTAGTCCTAATTTGTCAAATACATAATTAGGTGATTCCCAATCACTACCAAAATGATTTATACATGTCATATATGTCAAAATAAAAATTGCAATTCATGAAAATAATTTTTTCAAAATTTTCGAGAGGTCCCTCAAGTTTCCAAGAATTGCACTTTAGTCCAAATTGGTTCAAAACCATTCAAGATCAAGTCCAATTAACACCAAAATTAATATGCATCATATACACATCATTAATTAACATATATATAAAAGCCCCAAATTTGGAGAGGGTTATAACCCGAATTTCTCAAAACTGTCCAAATGACCAATTAACACCAAATTAATAAAAATTCAACACTTTAATTCAACCCTTACTACACCAAACAAGTATCACCACCATTAAACAACTTAAGAATAATTCTAGGTCATTTATGAGTGGCTAAGTAACTCTAGAATGGCAACTTCACCATCAAATGGTTAAAAGACTGCTTAAGAACCAATTTCATGCAATCTTAACACTTATACATGCTTCCATCTTTCTCCCAAGTTCCCAACCATCAAAATACATCCACAAAAGAGTAGAGAAAAATCTAAACTACACATATTGAAGCCTAGAGTTTTAGAAACAATTTTCATGAAGAAGAAAGTAAGAAAAAACTTACAAAATTCTCAAGTTTCTAAGCATTTTTTGCTTTCTTTCTTCTTTTCTCTCAAACTCCTTTGTATTTTGATTTTAGGGTTCTTAGATAATGAAACAAAAATGAAAAAGATGGCTTTTATATTTTCCTAAGGTTGACCGAAAATTGGAACAAATAATAGCCATATGTTTTCCAATTTTTATTTCATTAATTAACTTAAAGGATAATGATTTAATTACATTTGTAGTATTTATTCATTAAATAATTTAATGAATATCACAAATGTACCAATTAAATCATGCCAATTTATCCAATAAATATTAACCATTTTATCCAATAAAATTAAGCCATTTATCTTACTTTAATAAAGTAAAAAGATATTTATTATTTAATTAATTTAATTATTCAACATTTGAATAATCAAATAATTAAATACAAATATCTTAAATATATGTATTATATTTACATTAAATAATCAAAATACATATATTAATTATAAATATCAAATATCACAATTTGACATTTAATAAATGGCCTAAAGATCCTAAACGCATGTATTATCGTTTAACCGTTAAACGACTTTTAAATAATCAATATTATTTATAAAAGTTTCCCTAGTGCTCTACTAGTATGTTTCATTAGTGAGACTCTCTAGATTCAGGCATATCCATCACGAAATCCAATTTCGTGTCCATAATCTACCCACCCGTAAATTATGACGACCACGGATAAACTCGCTAAATCATACAGGTCGAGGTCATCGCATACGTATAATCCCTTCGTCACAGGTATTTAGATTATCCCATAGATATAGATAAAAACGTCAAATCTCTATAGGTATAATCCCGTCGACGATTGTATTAGCAATCTATTAATAACACTTAGAACTTACTTCCACAGTATACCACGAGCCCATGAATTTAACAGATTGATAATTGCACATTGAATACCTATGTTTTGTACATAGAACTGATGGATCCTATCTTGATACGCACAGGAAATCCTGAGGATCAGTCCACACCCAACGAACAGGCGGAGGTATGATCTAAATAGATTGGTGACGTGACTGCCATCAAAGTGTGGAGGATACCTCATACATCCACAGTGGTATCTCAAGTCAAAGAACCAATATGCTCACTTGACCCGAGAAGATTCATATTGACGTTGGTGTACCATATATTATGAAATCTTCAGTGATTCGTTCAGTGTTTATCCAATAAAAACACATACACGTCTATACGAGTCTCTCCAGACTCATAGTTCATTGGGATAAACCATTAGACCAAGTGTCGATATACGACGTGTACTGATCTCAGCAGATTCTACTAACCGACCCGTGTTAGTAAATCTTGACCAGGAACTTTATTTGATAATATACTTCTAGTAGTGTCACTTCCCAATGTCAATTACAAATTGCTTTGTAACTCTGCGCTACATTATATATTATCGGGTCTTTGTCTAATATATACATATCAAAAAATCATATTTAGTTTCAATCTAATCGTAATTAGATCGAATATGTATATAAAAGCAAGAAGTACTACCATAAATAAGTAATATTATGGAAAAAGGAATTGTTCGTATTCATGAATCGAACATATATACGATCCGGATTGGCACTCCGAGCACCAACCCTAACATATACCATAAATCAATTAGCAGATTTAAGACCTATATAATCTATACGTAGCAGAAAACTTACATAGATGATCGGATACCTTGTAGCTCCAGTCACCGACATCTAAACCTTTGCTCTGATACCACAACTGTAACACCCCACCAGAGGCAGGATGCTACAGGCAGGAGACAAGATTGACCCATCTCCATAAGCCTCTGAATTTACCGAAAATTCGACATGATGTATCCTAAAAAATAGACAACCTGGATCGCAGTCCAGCATCAAAGGAAAACTAAGAATACATCAAACAAATAAAAGGAACTCAGGTCCACACAAATCTCATCAAAATCATATCCTAAGGGCTCCGACCACACAATCTATCAATACTCAAGGGCTATGTGCCCACCACAACATAAACAATCAAAACATTTACTTAATATATATACAAACAGTGTGTTCAGCACGATAATAAAATATTAATCTCAAATCCTCCACTTTCTAAAGCTTATCTCATGACACTTGTGAGTGTGACTGCCGCTTGGGTGATCCGCGCCTCGAGCATGACTTCCATAGTTGATATGGTTGACCGATCATGTAGCCAACCTGCAAAACTAGCAAACTGGTTTAGTGTGAGTTATAAGAACTCAGTAAGTAACGATGCTAACACTACAAACAAAACATACAAGTCATTTAAATTAGAAGTTTTTCAGAATTTACAAGTTATAACGAGTCTTAGAATTATCAGCTTCCTATTATCCTTTATATTTTACCTATATCAAATTTTCATATTTAAATATTTACATATTGTCAGTATAGTAACTAGACATTCAAAGTACACGAAACATAGATTCGAAACCACAAAGTACGTCACATAACATTAAAACCATTTTAATGTTAAACATGAAGTCACACATTAATACTTATCACAGTTGGATATCTTTGAAATATCATCAAATCGGTAAATTTTACAAACTTTCATCAATATCAAAACAATATTTCCCTGGCCTTCTTTAATCTATGATAACCTTACAATAGCTTAACACTTGGGTTTCGTATACATTCACACATACCGTAGCACATTACAATTTGACAAACACACTTTATAACCTCTGATATTCACATCGACTTCAAATCAACCATTCATCTCACATAAGCATACATAATCCATACATATCACGAGTTCCATCATACATACACACACACTCATGTATCTTAACAGTCATCACGCAACCAACTAAGAAGCACACATAACAATCGATATATCAAAGATCACACCATCCAACAATATATACATTCGGCTGGTTTACATACACAATGCTCGTACGTGACTCATTACCTATTTTAAAATATGTATGAGAAGAATTCCGTCCGAACAGATTCCTAACCAGCTAGACTAATATACTACGAAATCATCAACCAATTAAACCTACATTCATGCATACATATCACGACACACCAAACTCATCGCATAACTTTTCATACATAAACACATCCAAAACAAACACTCTAAAACTTCATTCAACACTCACGTACATACATATTTTCCAGACATACGAATATATGTATTACTTTGATTTCATGTATCATAGTCTTTACCAATCTTCATGTCTTAACATCATATGCATATACGAATACATGTTCATATATTTATACATTTCCATACTCATTTATATACATGCGTTTATATCGATACAGGTTAATATCATTACATACATCCATATATATACATACCATTACGAGTCCGTGTAGTTACATGCATCAATATATACATGTAGCCATTAAACTTATAAATCTTTTCAAAATACATATCATAGCATTATCCTTCAACATTCCACTTCAAGACACATCAATACATACATTACATACATACATACATCATCATCGTAAAACTATTCACTTCATATCATAGCAATAACGAAAATCCTTACAAGTGAAGGTCGACTACCTAACTGTACATAATCTCGAACTTCTTTCTTGATACTACCTCTTATTTATTCTCGTCTTAACCTAAACACTTCAATCATATATATATATATATATATATATATATATATATATATATATATATATAATCATAAATCAACATTCAAGCACTTGGGTGATTTGGTTTCTTTTGCCATTTCTGCAATTAGAGGAAACTATGGGCTATTTATAAGAATGTTTCGGAAATTTACGTTCAGTCCCCCGTGAAATTACAATCAGGTCTCTGCCATGAAACTTTCTTGAAATTTCATATTTTGAAGCTTTTCTGATACAAATTTCGAAAAGCGTTCAACATGAAAGTTGTTCGTCTCGAAAAAGCGAGTCTGATGGTTCAAGAATCAGCTCAATCAGAGTTCGTTTGAAAGTTTTATAGCCGAAACAAGAATCTTTTATGCATAGAATGATGTAAACAGGAATCGCATAACCGATTCTCAAAATCACGCTTTTTCCAACGCGACGAAACTTCACTTAAAAATATTCCCACCTATTTTCCAACACATGAAGTCTAATTTTTGAATACTATCCCTTTCCAAATCTTTCACTTTAATTCAAAAAATTCCTTGTACTATTCCGAAAAAACTCGGGATATTACATGTAGAGAGCCCGCCGGTACCCTCGGAATCTCGGTAAGACCTCCCGGTAAAATAATAATTAGTTTAGTTAAGTTAGTTTGTATTTGGATGCTTCCAGTAGTGTCGTATTGTAATGTATTGACATGTATTGAATTGAATAAGTTAGAATGAATTAAATTGATACTATTGACAGAATTCGGGTGAAATATAAATAAATTGAATCGATCTGATAGGATTTATGAATTTCCGATAAAACCTGGTGATAACGATGGTCACTAAACCAATCAAGAATCTTTGGTTAGTGTAACTAATCAAGTGAAACTTCTACTCCAAGTTACTAGTTGTTTTGTTTCTTTCTAAATTACTGAATAAGTAAATTCTCCGATTATATTTACCATTCTCCATATACACGGCCAACAAAGTATTAATCAATCTCATTTTTGCCCACTACAGTCACAAGTGTAGTTGATAAGAGAGTAATATTTTTGTCCTAAAGTTCTATCAGATTTCACACTTCACACCTTTTTTTATGGCAATGGAATAAATTTTCTGATTTTTTTTTTATTTTTTTTTTTTTTTTTTTTATTTATATACAATATCTTCCGTCTATGTAGCGAGCTTTGGGTCGGTGACTCCTAAATCAGTTGGCTTTAGGGCACCAGGTGTTAATACACCCCTACGAACTTAATTACTCAGACTTCAGATATATATATTTTTTCAGCATCTTTGATTCATGTAACGAGCTTTGGGCCAGTGACTCCCAAACCAGTTGGTTTTAGGGCATTAGGTGTTAAAAAAATGTCACAAAGTCAGCAATAAAACCTTTAAAAAGTTTAGATTTGAATGCCACAAGATTCAAGAATGAATCTTGATAAGTTCTAGAAAAGAACTATGAGAGAAAACTCTTTAATATTGCATATGCAAATTACTCTATTTTATTAATCAAAATCTGAATAATAACATAATGTTTGTCCATTTTTTTATAAGGTGGCAAAATCCAATTTGTTCAAACATAATAAAATCCTAATTAATTAAACTTAATAGTACATAATATTTAAATTTTCATACATGGGCTTTCTAATTAAATTAAAGTTGAGTCTTTTACACTTAAACATTAAACATAAAATATAAAACCCTATAACTAAAATACAATCACATTTTTGACAATTGAGGATTATGAATCTGTCTTTTACTTGAACTACAAAGTTATGATTCTTCGGGTCATCTTTCTAACACAACTTAAATCACCATAATCGGACATCAAATGAGAAATTATGACTGAAATATCAAGACTGCATAAATTCATGCTGCCATTGTTGAGGCAAATCTTAAATTGAAGTTCATTGGGTTAGGCATATTTTCCATAACTTCAATTAAGTAGATAAATATTGGTTTCATTTGCAACAGGTAAAAGAAGACCAACTTAACTACCTTGGACCGTATCAACAACCAATCTCCTCGTTGAATCAACTATCATACACCCTTCCTTCTGTCCAATCCATTCACAGTAAAAAACGAAAACAAAATAAAACAAATAAATAAATTATGAAAACCCCACATTTATTTGATGTGATAAGAAAAAAGAAATGTGAATGTCGAATATATAATCACTAAGTATTATCTAATAATAGAACTAATCCATATATGACACTACAAGAATTATGGCTTTTAGCGTCCAAATATTTAGCGTCGAAACATTATGCGACGCTAAAAGTTATTTTTAGCGTCGAATATCAGTTTCGACGCTATATGTCATATTTTAGCGACGGAATAAAACTTCGACGCAGAATATTAATGTTTTAGCGTCGAAACTATATTTCGACGCTAAAAACAGAACTTTAGCGTCGAATATTATTCGACGCTGAATAATTATATTATTGCAATAATTTTTGGTGCCAAATAGTACACTTTTAGCGTCGAAATACGGAGTCGACGCCAAAAATATAATTATAGCGTCGAACATATATCGTCGCTAAAGGTGTATGAAGTTTCCACCGGTAAATCCTTGACTCTTTCGCGTCTAAATTAATTCGACGCTAAAAACGGCAACAATTAGAGTCGAATTTGAATATTCGACGCCAAAAATAATACTTTTAGCGTCGAATATATTTTCGACGCTAAAGAGTTATGAAGCTTCCACCAACAGGTCCTTGATTCTTTCGCGTCTAAATTAAATTCGACGCTACATTTTTGATATTTAGCGTCGACAAAACGGTTTCGACGCTAAAACCTGCAACAATTAGCGTCGACTTTGATATTCGACGCCAAAAACAATACTTTTAGCGTCGAACAATTGTTCGACGCTAAAGAGTTATGAAGCTTCCACCGACAGATCCTTGATTCTTTCGCGTCTAAATTAAATCCGACGCTAATTTTTTATATATAGCGTCGAAAAAACAATTTCGACGCTAAAAACGGAAACATTTAGCGTCGAAACGGTTTTTTCGACGCTAAAAACGGCAACAATTAGCGTCGAATTGGTGTATTCGACGCTAAAGATAGATTAAAATACAGAAGGTCACCAACCCTTCTCCCCCTATGTTTTTTCTGTCATTCTCTTCATTTTCATCCTCTGAAATCTGAGAATTTCTCCTCTACAGCCTCACATCTCTCCTAAAAATTTTCAATAAAATTGTAATCAATTTCCGAAAAGGTAAATCTTCTTTCATATTTCTTTATTATTTTCAATTTTTATGATTATATATGTTGTTTATATGCTGTTTGTTAGTGATTTATGATTCATATATGTAGAGTAAGTATATTAATTAACAAAATAGAATTTTTCTGTAAACTATTTAATTAATTTATCAACCAAATATATATATATATATATTTATATATATATATATATGCTTAAATTAAGTATTACTGAATTAGTAATGTTGATTACTGTAAAATGATATCTAATAATTATATGATTATATTTAGGTATTCTGCTGAAATGGATAGAAATTGGATGAGCTCTCTGGATAGATTGAGTGTTGAATATCGTAATGGAGTGTCTGAGTTTATGGAAGTCGCAAAGCAACACATTGATGCAGAAGGTCGTGTTCGTTGTCCATGTGCAAATTGTTTGAATAGGAAAAGGAAGCGGTTAGATGAAGTTCATAATCATTTATACATGCCAGGAATATCACCCATTTACCGTACGTGGATTTATCACGGTGAGCAGTATCATTCTCAGTCACGGTTTTTTGATGTCGGCGAAGGGAGCAGTAGTTACAATCAACCTGCAAACGATGATATCGCCGATATTTTGCATGACTTACAAGGTCCACAACTTGGTCATAGTGTTAGTGGCGACATGCCAGTGTTAAGTGGAAATGATCAAAATTTATTTAGTGAACTACTTGATGAGGCAAAAAAAATTCCATTCGAAGGTGCTGGAATGTCGATCTTGAATTTCGTTGTGAAATTATTACACATTAAAGTGATCAACAGAATGACCAACAAAAGTATCGATATGATGTTAGAGTTACTGGCCCAAATGTTACCGGTTGGAAGCAAATTGCCTAAGTCGTACTACGAGGCAAAGAAAATGTTGCGTGATCTGGGAATGGGGTATGAATCCATTCATGCTTGTAAGTTTGATTGTGTATTATTTCGTGCCGAGTATGAATCACTTGAACATTGTCTGATATGTGGTGAAAGTCGGTACAAAGTCCGTGGTATGGGGAAGAAAGTGCCTCAAAAGATATTGCGATATTTCCCTTTAACGCCCAGGCTGCAGAGATTGTTCATGTCACGACACACAGCGACTGATATGATGTGGCATCATGAAAAGAGGATCGGTGCGGAGGGCATACTTAGACATCCTGCGGACGGAACCGAATGGAAGGAATTTGATGACATGTACCCCCGTTTCGCTGAGGACCCCCGTAATGTCAGGTTAGGTCTTGCCTCTGATGGTTTTAACCCATTTGGGAATATGTACAACTCTTATAGCATCTGGCCCGTTATTGACATTCCATATAACTTACCTCCATGGAAATGTATGAAGGATCCGTTCATGTTTATGTCATTGCTTATCCCTGGTCCACGTTCACCTGGTAAAGATATAAATATTTACTTGAGACCATTGATCGAGGAGTTACAAACATTATGGAATGTGGGTGTGCATACCTATGATGCAGCTTCAGAGCAGTATTTTCAGATGCATGCCGCATTATTATGGACCATTATGATTTTCCAGCCTATGGTTCATTATCTGGATGGAGCACTAAGGGATACATGGCATGTCCAGTTTGTGCGGATCATACACCTTCGCAACGATTACGGAATAAAATCGGATACACGGGGCACAGGAGATTTCTTGAGTCGAGTCATCCTTGGCGGAGGAGTAAATTATTTAACGGGCAACATGAACCTCAGAGTAAGCCCAGTCGATTGTCTGCATTTGACATACTTTGCCAACATCAACATCTCAAAGACAGCACACCAGGTAAACATCCTAATAATAGAGATAAAAATCGAAAACGGTTACCTGAAGAGTTGAATTGGACAGGAAAAAGTATTTTTCTTTGAGTTAGAATATTGGGGGACTCTGAGTTTGCGACATAATTTGGATGTAATGCATATAGAGAAAAATATTTGTGAGAGTTTAGTGGGTACACTATTCAATATTCCGGGTAAGACAAAAGACACTGTAAATGCTAGATTGGACCTACAAGATCTTAGAATTCGCAGTGAATTGCATTTACAAGACTCCTCTCGAGGTTTTATTAAGCCTCCTGCTAGTTATGTGCTCAATCAATCGGAGAGAAAATCTTTCTGTGATTGGCTGAAAATGGTTAAATTCCCTGATAATTATGCATCCAATATTGGGCGTTGGGTCAGAGATGATACAATAACGGGATTAAAGAGTCACGATTGTCATGTGCTGCTCGAGATTCTCCTTCCTGTTGGCATTCGACCTTATCTCCCCCCGAATGTATGCGACGCCGTACTTGATCTATGTGGCTTCTTTAAACAATTGTGTCAAAGGACATTAAGCACATCTGTTATTGACGACCTTGAGCGAGGAATCGTGATAATCCTATGCAAGCTGGAGCGAATTTGCCACCCGCTTTCTTTGATGTCATGGTACATCTGGTTGTGCATTTACCGGGTGAAGCTAGAAAGGGAGGTCCTGTCCATTACAGATGGATGTATCCCATTGAGAGGTATTATATATATATATATACAGTTTTATATAAGAAAATTTGTAACCGTTTTTATGTGCATAGAATTTAGTGTTAATGCAAACTTGTTGTCATATCTGCAGAGCTTTGGGAGATTACAAACAATATGTCAAAAACAAGGCACGACCTGAAGGTTCAATAGCTGAAGCTGTTATAATAAATGAAGCAATAACATTTTGTTCGATGTACATGCAGAATATTGAAACTCATTTCAATCGTCGGCCATGAAACTATGATGGAGATGCAAGTAATAGCCAAGAGATCACAGTGTTCCGTCAAAATTACAGACCATTTGGGGCAGTAGGTGTCAAATTACTAACCCGTCAGGAAGTTCAACGTGCGCATTGGTTTATATTGAGCAATTGTGATGAAGTGCAACCGTATTTAACGTAAGTTTTTCTGGTGCATCATTACTGAATTTTTTCCATACATTAACCGTGATAATTTATTGTAGGCAACATCTAACAATGCTACAAATTGCTGGTGACCATAATGTTGATGAAACCCACAAAAAAGAATTTCCTAAATGGTTTGAGACAACTGTAAGTTATAATATTTTATATTTATTTTGATCCTAACATTAGACATTTCAGTTTGTTATATTAACACATATATTTCATTGTCAGATTATTAATCAAGTGGAAAATGGTCAATTGGACTCGCAATCCTCGTTGGTTTCTTTGGCTTATGGGCCTCAAATGCAGGCGTATGAGTACAGTGGATGTATTGTCAACGGAGTTAGATTTCATACCGAACAGCGAGATGTTAATCATGTGACTCAAAATTCTGGAATTGTAGTCCAAGGAGAACACGGCTCAGATGTAATTGACTTCTACGGCGTATTGCAATCGGAAATTGAGTTCATATATCGACCCAGACGACATACTGTGCTATTCCAATGTAAGTGGTTTGACACTAATGCCAAAAAGAGAGAGAATTCAAGTTAGTAATCATCTCACGTCAATTAATGTTCAACGTTGTTGGTACAAGAATGATCCATACATTTTTTGTACGCAAGCACGTTCAGTGATATATATACATGATCCTAAGTTAGGAACTGGATGGATGGTGGTAGAAAAGTTACAACATAGGGCCATTTGGGACACGCAGGAGAAAGATAGAGTTGACATATCAGATGAAAACACAATAAGTCTCCGGCAATTTTGAAGTTCCTGAACAGATATTTGTTGGACCAACTGTCAACGTTCCTGAAAATATAACATTAACTCGATCTAGTACAGACGTTGAGCTAATTCCTCATTCTAAAGTGAGCGTTGAAGTAGCAAATGAAGAATAATTTGACACTGAAGATGACTTCGATTCCAGTCACGAATCCTCAAATACCGACGATAATAGTGATTAATTATGAAGTTACAGTATTTTGTGATGGATGAATAATTTTATGGATTATGTATGGTTGTTGATTTTAATTACTCTTTAGATATTGTTGAAATATTAACGTAATGATTAATAGTATAACTATGTTATGAATGAGTTTTTTGCTTCTGAGCCGAGGAAGAAGAGAAGCACCGGTTTTAGGGATGTAAAGGACATTTAGCGTCGAAATAATTGACTTTTAGCGTCGATTACTTCGACGCTAATTGTTAGGCGGGTTATTGAAAAATTAGTGTTTTTTTCCGGGAAATTTAATTTTTATGTAGCGTCGAAATACTATAGTCGACGTTATATGTCTTACATTTAGCGTCGCCAATTGTATGTCGACGCTATATGTCTTTACTTTAGCGTCGAATATTTATTTCGACGCTAAATAAAAATTAAATTTCCCGAAAAAAAACCCTAATTTTTCAATAACCCGCCTAACAATTAGCGTCGACTACTGCGACGCTAAAAGTCAATTATTTCGACGCTAAATGTCCTTTAAATCCCTAAAACCAGTGCTTCTCTTCTTCCTCGGCTCAGAAGCAAAAAAACTGCAACCTCATTCTCCAACAGTGACGAACGAAGGAAATCAACAGGTAAGTCTCCTTTGTTGATTTAATTTGTTTATGAGGATGAATTTGATGAATTTGATGAATTTTTGGATGAGTTTGATGATATTATTGATGAAATTGATGAATTATTTTTTGATGAAATTGATGATGATGATAGATGATAGATGATGATGATTTTTGGCAAGAACAGCAGCAATGCTGCTGTTCGTCTTCAAAATCATCATCATCTTTGGTTAATATTTATATAATGTTAAGTTTGAATTTGTGCCCTCTTTGGTTAATTATAACTGTTTGATAAGTTTGAATTCCAGTGAGCTCACGTTCGTATGGCGTTCTCGAACGCGTTCGAACGGACCAATTCCAGTGAGTTCACGTTCGTATGGCGTTCTTTAACGCGTTCGAACACCCACTTTTTGCCTTAGACGTTCGAACGTGTTAAAGAACGCCATACGAACGTGAACTCACTGGAATTGGTCCGTTCGAACGCGTTCGAGAACGCCATACGAACGTGAGCTCACTGGAATTGGTCCGTTCGAACGCGTTAAGAACGCCATACGAACGTGTGCATGAGAAGTCGTGTGATTGTGTGCTTCGTGGTTGGTTATATGTATCCCATTGAGTGTGTGACTGTGTGTATGTACGTGTATGATGGAACTCGTAGATTATATGGATAATGAATGCATATGTGAAATGAATAAATGAATGAATGAATTTGAAAACGAAAGTGAGCATTCGATGTTATAAGCGCTTTTGTTAAGTTGTATTGACTTGTATGGATATGTATGTATATGTATAAGAATTTTGGAATTTGATGACGCTAATGCGACGGGTTTTTGCAGATGGCACCGGGCAATCGCAAACGGGCTACCGCGACTCCATCTACATCAGCAAGGGCAACTGGCCCTGGTGATTTCTCTGCTAGCACAGGTGAGTCCAGTACAGTGAAGGGTCGAGGACGCACCCGTGGCCTGGGGTTGGCTAAGTACGTTAAGGCTCACGGTCGTATCCGGATAGAGATATCAGATGATGGACACACTCAAGTCGGACAACATAATTCAGCGTTTAATACAGCCATAGGAGCTACAGCTCGATATGAATCTCCCCAAAACTACGTATCTTGGAGAAAGATACCGTGGGAGACGAAACTGAACCAGCTATTCCCTTCGCTACTTGTAAGTTTTCGATATTGTTTGTTATTTAACATTTTTATTTTATACTTATTTTTACTCGAATTTTCATGTAGGAATGGTTCGACTTCGATCTGACCCAAGTGAATGTCCAACAATATATTGACTACCACATGGGGAAAAGTTATAAAGATTATAGAACAAAAGTCTTGAAACCAATATTCGACGAACATGGACCTTCAAATGCTCCACAACACAAACCTGATTTTATAGAGGAACAAGACTGGACATTCTTATGTGAGCTTTGGTCGAGCAAAAAACATTAGTTCGAGGTAAATTTTGAAATAAACGGAAATTTATAATTGTCTTTGTTTTCGGTACTTACAGTGTTCGTGAATACAGGATAAATGTCACGCAAATGCGGAAAATCGAAGAGTCACTTGCGTTTTAAACCACCGTGGAGGTTCGAAGCCATTTATCCAACATCGTGCCGAACATTCTGAGGTAAATATATCCTAACGTAAAATTTAACAGTTAATTGTTTTTACTATCTGGAATAATATTGAATTTATTTTATGTTTATAACAGAGTAGCACATGTGAGGTGCAATCATTTCCAGATTTTTTCCGTGTGACGCATTACAATGACAAGAATAAATGGATAAATGAAGAAGCCGAACGCTGCTATGTAAGTTTCAGTTTTTAAAATAAAATAATTAATATTATATATGTTAAATTTTTTTTCTCAAATTCTAATATTAACTTATTTTTTGAAACAGAACGAAATGATGGACTCCAACATCAAACTCATGAGACAGGGACCGACCCCATACCAGATGAGCAGCTGTCGCAATTGGTTTTCAAGAATCAGACAGCTTACAACGTTGGTCTTGGCACTCGTAAGAAGCCAACGTCATCTGCACGCAATAATGGTAATTCGGACAATGTCTCTCTTCGAGACGAGTTAGTCACCACCAAAGACGAGCTGCAGCAGACTAAGAAGAAACTACAACAGGTCACGGTGGACCACGAGAAGAAGATGATGGACCACGAGAAGAAGATGAAGCAGTTGGAACAGCAACTGCTGGCTTTCCGTCAGATGTTCGAGGCCTCAATGAGTCATGGTGCATCGGGCTCGAGCGTCCCCCCATCACAGTAGCAATTAATTTTATATTTGGTTTTGTATAAACATTTTGAACAAATAGATTTAATATAATATTTCTTTTTTCTAAAACAAATTTCAATATAATATTTCGTCATTAATTACATTTTTTTTCAACTAAATTAAATATTTTAGACCAAAAAATAAGTAAATTACTAATTTTTAAAAAAAATAAATTTTTTACTTTTAGCGTCGAATATTTCGACGCTAATAGTATACAAAAATGGCCGCTGTAAGCGTACATATATTTCTTTTTTAATATATGTTAGCGTCGACGAGTTTCGACGCTCAAGGTGACTTTGAGCGTCGAAAATTTTCGACGCTAAAAGTAAAAAACAGGGTCGCTATAAGCTTACATATAATACTTTTTTAATATACTTTAGCGTCGACACCTTTCGACGCTAAAAGTTTAAATTTTTGCGTCGATATATTTCGTCGCCAAATATACAATATAGCGTCGAACATTTTACTTTAGCGTCGAAATAAATTGGACGCGGAATACTGTTTTTTAGCGTCGCAGTTAATATTTCGACGCTAAAAGTGGTTTTCGTCGACATTTTATCGTCCATTTTTTGCGTCTAATTTTTTCGACGCTAAATATCATTTGCGTCGAAATCGTCACTTATTGCGTCGAAACAATTCGACGCTAAATGATCTAATTCTTGTAGTGTGAGAGTTGCAGGCTTTAATGACAATAACGCAAACTCATTTATTTATTTTGAATTAGAGTTGATTTGCCTAAAATAATAACAGCAATGTAATTTATTTGTTTATATATTTGATTCAAATTCTCTGAAACCTAATAAATTTACCTAATCCACTACCAATAGCAACACAAGAATCAAAATTAATGTGAAAATAAATTTTTAGAAAAGTTGAATAATAATAATACCTTGTGATTGACGAATGCGTAAATATTCAAAATAATACTCTACGCCACATGATTAAAGGCTACGACGAAATAGAATCAATGCTTTTTTTTTTCTTTTCCCCAAAATAAGGAGAGTTAAGTAGATATAGAATATTGAAACGAATTGGGCCATTGTAATCGACAAAATGGACCTTACAGATGACTTTGAAAGCCCATTAATCATAAGACTAGCCGAGTTGAGAGCTCACATTAGCCCACATTCATCAACCCATAAAATTTAGAAAATGGGCTCAGCAAAATGAAAATTTTAAGTAATCGCAAAGATTTATATAATAACAATAATGTGAGATCCCAGCATTACTGATGTATATGATAGTTTATCTCTAACTCCCTCATCACATTAAATTATTAATTAAACTGATTTATTATATGTAATAATTATAAATAAGTTACCACATCAGTTAAAACTCAAATTGAGATTCTAAATTATTATGATTTTTTAACAACCAAAATATAGAAAAACATATAATTAAAATAAAATAAAATAAACTTGACAAGATTTACCTCTTTCATTCGAAATTTTGTAATGAAATTGGATACAGATCCACAAAATTAACTATAATGTCAAAAGTGATTAGGTGTTAGTGCAAACAAATAGTTGCAAATTAATTATTGATCAACTACTTCATTCTAATTCAGTGAGCAAGATGAAAAAATAAAAAAAAAATAAAAATTATTTGACCACAACAGAATCAATGTGCGGCTTAGTTATGAAAAAAGATTGGTAATCATATTTAATTTTATGATTAAGGTCCAACATGGGTATTGGTTCAACTTAATCCATTATAGATTAATGTGCGGCTTTAACCAACCAAATGTTTCAAAAACCAATTACAAATCAAATCAAATGTGTTTGATTGTTTAATTTAATTGCTTTTAGTGCTTCTTTTTCAAAATAAAGAACATGTCGTTTCCTTTGGCCAATTCATATATAGATTCCTGTACATAACCAACTTAAAGGCTGAGGTTTTGCCTCATTTTTTGAGCATTTTCTTTTGCCACTTATACTTTGGCCATTATTGTTTCATTTTTGGCTATAAAGGATACAAAGCAACTAATAATTATTCAGAATAAAATGAATATTTTGTATCTCTATTCCAATTAGTGAACCCCACATTAATTTTTTTTTTTTTAAATGTAATTTTTATAATAAGAGAAGTGATATGTAAACAAAGTGAAAAGAAATGGCGGATTAAATCTTTATCTTTTTATATATTTAAAAATAATATTTTTTTATAAAAAAATGAAATCATTAAATTATAATTTTATAAATACATAAAAAGACAAAAAAAAAAAAAAATTGTCCTCTTTTAATCTTATTTTGTTCACTTATCACCATTCTTATAATAAAGTAGTAACAATTGTCTAGTGTGATGTCTAGATAATTAGTTCAATCAATATAAACTTTTTAAGTGGTACAAAAAATTTAGGGTTTAAATTTACTTATATGAGTGTGAAAAGAAATTAGTTGTCATTGAAGGTAAAGCCAGCAAAGGGAGCTCATCTTACAAATGGTAATTATTACATTATTTAAAATTTATGGTATTTTCGTAAATAATGATTGAGACTTGACTGTTTTCTGTTAAGAAAAAATTTATGAGTATTTGACAAATACCGCGAGTGATCAAATGAAAGATATTACTATTTGGTAAAACACATAGTTGTGTGAAAAATAATCAATTATCCATTTAAATTTAAATTTAAATGATAAATATTTATCAAACACTTTAACAACTTAATATATACAAGAGGTCCGCTACCAAAAAGCTAAAAATAAGCTGCATAAGACTCCAAATTTTTTATGCTTTAAGTTAGAAAAAAAAAAGAGTCTAAAGAATTGGGTTAAAAAGAACTATGATTACGCCCAAAAAGTATTCGCGGTTATCGCAATATAATTGGGGTGTCGATTTCTTAGAGAGATGGTTACAAGGAACTAATTTACTTAAATAAAACGTTAGCTGTAAATTGAATTGGTGATGAAAAATAAATATTATGAAAAGTATGCAGGAAATATCAATAGAGAGAAGCATCAAAGCGTCGGGAATCCCTCTTTTATCAACTTCCTATATTCAGTTATTGATTTCTTTTATTACTCAATTGAAGATTTCACATCTCAAACACTACAAGAAAAAAGGCCTTTACTGACACTAAGGTTAGTGACACTAGGCTAAAAGTGTCAGAAACGACGTGTAAATGTGCCTATTTCCGTGTTTTTCACTTAAATATCAATAATTACTGACACTATGGTATCAGTGATTTTAGTGTCAGTAATTACTATTATCATAGTATCAGTAAGAAATAAAAAAAAAAAACGCGTAGTCGTCTGGAGTCGAACCAACACCTCACGGAAGTGACGTTTTTCGCATATATTACTAAATCTCATGGCTTCTCATTTGCGAATCATTTACTGAACCAACTCTTGCCGAACCAACTCTTGTCGCACAATCATCATTTGCGAATCACACTCATGGCTTCTCATTTACCGAACCAACTCTTACAAATCCCTCCTCCTCCTCCATAGACAAGGCCTCCAAGAAACTCGAAACCATGAAAAGCGAAAGCCCAGTGAAAGAATCCGGCCGTGATTTGTCCTTATTCAAATTCAAATCCGGTGCTGTTGTGGCCCTTGTTCTTTTCATTGTTTTTGGGTTGTTGAATTCTCTGTTTGAATGGAAACTGGGAAAGTTGTTGCGAAATTACCCTTTAAGCCCTTTGGGATTGTGATGAAGATGAGTCAGAGGAGAGGAGTGGCTAGGGTTTTAGAATTCTCTCATGCTTTGTTCAAGATTCACGAGGGGGGCTAGGGTTTGTAATTTCTGATTTTCTGTGTGTGCAGAACAAAGAAACAGAGGAGCTAGGGTTTTCAATTTCTATTTTGTCCAGGTACGACGCCTTTGGGACATTTGATCAAAATGGCCCCAAAACTCGCGTTTTTACAATTTCCACCCCCTAAAAATCACAATTTGATATGTTTTATCCATATTTGCGATTTTGTTGCGTTTCAACCAGATTTTAATCCCTATGATCGTAAAAACGTACGATTCTACGTTTTTAAAAAGCTGTTTTTACAACCAGCTTGGTTATAGGGTCCAGGAGAATTTGCTTCGTGATCGTGGAGGAAATAATGATGCAAAGGATTTTGTAGAAAAGCAGCCGGTGAGTTAGACTTGGTTACTATTGCGTAATTACTGGTGGAAACTTGGAGTTGTCTTGTGAATGTGCTTATGATTTATTTTCTTCTAACATATATATTCCTTTTTCCTTTGCTCTTAATATGTTGCAGCTACCAGAGGATGCTCAATTGCCAAAATCTGGGGGGGTGAGTGAATACAATTTGATTGAAACTAGACTGATGTATGATACTAATGTTCATGAGATGCCAATTTTCATAAATTGCATTTGTATTTTGAATTTTTGATTTTTTGACTTTGAAAATATCACTATTAATTTCTTAATCATCAGCATGTAATCTAATTTACACCTATTTTGATTATGATTGTTTCTCCAGTAAGTTTATGGTGCTAACCACGTGCAATGTTTGATATAGATTCACAATCGTCACCAAACAGTGAGATGGATGGCACTGACAAAGTGGGACAATCTGCGAATGCAACTTCATATACGACATCTATTGTTTTATCTAAGGGTAATGAAAAGACAAGTTCCCATGGTGAACCATTGGAAGCTGCAGTATCTAGTAAAGCCCCTAGAGAATTACAATCTGTAAATCCTCGTGGAAGACCTGGTAGTTCTGCATCGTCTAATTCAGATCGTGCAGCTGCCACTCTAGCTTCTAATGCTCCTGGTTTATCTCCAAGCTCATCAGTGGGTTCTTTTTCTTCTGAAAAATCAACATTGAATCCCCATGCCAATGTGTGATTGATATTATGGGTGTTATATGATCATTTGACTTTACTGCTGTCACAAATACATTAAGATAGATGACTTAAGTGTTTATTCTTACTATACTCTCTTCCCGTGTTAAATATTTTTCTTCTCAATGTGTTAACATATTCTTCGTCTATGGGTTTCAGGAATTTAAATTCAATCCTAATGCAAAGAGTTTCATTCCCTCTCAAGTGCCTGCTAGGCCTCTATCTCCTGTTGGTGATAATGCCTTCTATCATCCACCAAATGTGTCTGCCGTACCACATATGCATGGCTTGCCTGTTGGTTTTGGAGTAAGTAGTTGAATTTTTTTCCCCTTCAAGCCTTATTTTTCATGGTTTCATGTAAAGAGTGTGAATGGTTTTTTATTGGGATTAGTTTTTAACTTTGGATTAGTTTTTAACTTAAACCAATCCAAATCTCTTCTTATGATGTTTACTAATATGTTATGACTTTTATGCTTCCATTAGATGGAAATTACATGCATTTCATGAAAAATCTCAATGCATGCTGTTCAACTTGTTTGATATTTGTGGCTAACTTAAATTTTCAGATGGGATCAGTGGTAGTTGGGCACCAGCCTGTCATATATCAGGTTGCACCAATGCAGTCACCCCAAACATATTATCATCCACATGGACCCCAGGTATGACGTGGCTTCAAATTTGTATCAGAGACTGCATGTTCTTTCTTACGACATTAATCAGGGGTACTTATGCTTGTATCATCTGATTAGACATTTATTACCCTTATCCATCTGATTGCAGTATGGACAGCAGATGCTTGTTGGCCAATCTAGACCAGTCTTTTACATGCCAAACTACCAGCCTGTAAGCAATTCTCATCATCTAAAGTTTTGTAATCTGTACTTTTCCAGCGAATGATGATTGCTTCCATAAGCATACACGAAAGTATCTCCTATTTGTCATTTGTTTTCTGAGGACTTCTATGCTTTATGGGTCACCGATTCCTTAAATCTTATAAAAACTGCTTTTCCCTGTTTGATCAAAACCAGATCACCTTTTTTAAACTTGTTTTGTGTCTAAGCTGTTTTGAATATTGTTTTCTGCATTATATTCCAAATTAATACATTTCTTTCATTTATCAAATGATCGATGACTTCTTTGACACTGGTAAAACATTTATCCTCATTACATTGTTGTTTAGCAGCAGGACTCACTTATTTTAGAAAGCAAATATTTTTGAGATCAGCACTCAAAAACTCCTAGCTTGATATTTGAGTATGTGAACAACACTGATTTCAAAGTCTTGTACCCCACATTGACTGATTATGACATACGCTATTACATCCGTTTTTCCACTTAATTTGCTGAATTAGTCTTAGCTATCTAATATTTTCAAGGAACTTGACTATAGGACAAATTGCAATTTAAATATTTAATATAACAGTTTTTTGTAAATATGTATTTTCCTGGTTACCTGCTGGAGCATTTGTTTGCTGATAAAATGAAAGGTAAGAAGGGATTTCGTGACAAGGTTTACTTTTACCTTGGTCTTTTTGACACAAACACTTGCAGACATTTGAAGTATTTGACATTGTGTGTCACATAATACTACCACAATTTTTTGTTAGATAATGTTGGGCATACAGTAAATTGTACTTGATTGCAGTTGGGATAAGTTTGTATCGGTTTTGCTTTGTCAATGCCCTCCAAATTTTTTCCCTTGCAACTGCTGCCAAACCAGTTCAGTTTGGACAATGCGTTAGAGTATACTCTGAGGAATGAAGCCGACATGATTGCTTGTAAAAGTGTGTAAATTGATGAATTCAAATGTAGGATTTTGGGCAATACTAGCCTCTGCCCTAGATGTTTCTCTTTATTTCTATGCTTTTTATTGTATGTTATTGATTTGTTTGTTTTGGTGATTATGTAGCGGTATGAAAGATACAACTTGTTATTATGGATGTCATTTGGTTTTTTATATGCATGCTCTTAGGTTGTTGGTATGGTTATTGTCAATAAGTGCTTTATGTGACAAAAATTAGATTAGGGTTATATTTTGTATTTATATTTTGTATTTTTATTTGGATGTATTTAATGTTTTTATTTATGAAGATATCGATTTTTTTTGGAAGTCCATCTAATTCTTAACATTTGGTTTATAATTTCAGATTTTGTGCCAGATATCATATTGTTGGGGGATTGTTGCAGGCTTCTCAACAAGTATCATGAATTTTGGTGGGGGCATGACATTTTGGTGGGACTTTAAGAGTAGTTTTTGAAATATATATATGTTAATTTAAAGATTGTCTATGGAGTTTTTGTATTCATCATGTGATACTGTTGAATTGATTAATACGATTAATCTATTATATTGCGAATTTTATATAAATGTAATTTTTTAGTTTTTTATTTCATTGAGTTGGTATATATATATATATATATATATATATATATTTTATGATTAATTTAATTACAAAACATAAGAAATATAATTGTGAAATAATACGATTTTTAAATTTTAAAAGATATTGACGGATATTGATACAATAGTAACAATAATTACTGACACTAAAAATCAAATATATGCGATATACTGATACTGCAGTAACAAAATTTACTGACACTATAGTATCACTAAATACTGATGTTATAGTGTCAATAATTACTGACACTAAAATAGTTTGAGAGATTACTGATACCATAGTGTCAATAATTTTCTGATACTACAATATTAACGTTTACTGACACTAGAAACTAGTGTCAGTGATTTCTGGCTGCGGCAACACTGACACATTTATATAGTGTCAGTAAAACCTTTACTGACACTAATTTAGTATCAGTAAAAGCCTTTTTTCTTGTAGTGAAACCAACAATAAGAAGATATTCAATTCAAAACAAATTAAATTCTAAGGTAATCGATGATTTACTTTCTCTATGTTAACAGCACACAAAGTTATCATTATGACCTATCTAACGTCGATAATATACCCACAGGCAATACTGCAGCAGAAGATCAACTCATAAAAAAACTTTACCTATGAGATTAGTTCTTCATAGAGAAGAGATACATAACCTTGATAAATCGGAGAGACATCATATTCGGCTTGAAGATCTTCGTTATTCTCCCTCGAAGTTGTGTTTATGGCTCTTTGCTATGTGTTCTCCCTCTGTTTCTCTTTTCTTTTCTGATCTTTTTAGGGTTTGGACCAAGTTGGGTTTATGTAGAGAAGTCCCGGAGTCATATATGCATAAAACATGACCAAAATAAGTTTCTATGACTCTTTCGGGGCGCCGCGGCAGCAGAAAGTAGGGGCCATGTTGTATGGCATGGGTTTGCTGAGGGTGTCGTGGCGCCACAACGCCTGCTGGTTCTTTACTGGTGCTGTATTTTCTTCGTCTTTACTCTTCCCCCGTGCTTCTGATGCGTCCGTTAGGTCCCGAAACATGGGTAATTGCTCCATTCTTCATGTTCATTGCTTCCTAATAACAAAATACAAAATAAACTATAACTAAGATTAAAACATATGATAATAAAGCCGAGTTAGTGATGTTCAAAGTATACTTTCATGCACTTATCACAACCCCCAACCAGCTTATTGCTAGTCCCTAGCAATTCAAGCGCAAACATAAAATAATAACTATACTGAATAAATAAATAAATAAATAAACTATCTAAGCCACTTTCGTAGGGATCACGATTGCATTTAGCATATGCAACAAGCATTTAAACCCCTAGGTTTCCCTAGTGGACGAGTTATAGTCTCGTGAGGGCTTACATCGATGACACCCACAAACGTCATTCAAAACATGCAATCATGCAAAAATATCAAAATGAAATAGTCACAATAGTTACACATATTATTTTCCTCAAATAATGCCTAGTAATGAAATCAGAGAACATTCAAAGTACTCAATGCAACTTGAATCCAGTCCTTGAATAAATCATCTAAGCCAGACTCACATTTTGTGTGTGTAAAGGTTCATTCAAAGCTTGACTCCTAGGTGAGCCAACTTAATGATTTCATTTAAAAATTGGGATTTGATAGGTCAAACCAACCTAGATATCTCAATTATGCTCCGTAATTGCCTTTCTATGCTCAGTACGATATGATATGATATTGATATATATATATATATATATTCCTTTTCTTCTTTCTCTTTTTTTTTTCTTTTTGAACTTATTCTTTTCTTTTTTTTTTCCTTTAACACACCTAACCTTTAAGGTAGCATTTCTCCTCATGGTAGTCCTAACACTCGCCCATGGGTAGCTTTAAGCTTATCGGTTATACGTGGTTTAATTTATCTCTTTAGAGACTTTCTCTTTTTATTTTCAACCATACCATACATCATAACACTAGCAAATCAGGATAGACATTTAAGCAAACGGTCATTCATCGACATGAAATTTCTTCAACTAGTCACTTTGCCAACTACCTAGGTTCTTGCTGCTAAAAACCTATAGTTAAGTTCTTACGAGTCTAACCTAGATAAACTACTGAAGGCATCAGATAAAATACATTAAAGAACTTATCGTTTCTAAGTTCTCACCCTAAAGCAAACAATGTCATCATTGGAATTAGGCTTTACTATTAAGGACTTAAGAACAAATAAAACAATTTTTTTTATAACAAGTATTATCACTACATGCATACCCCCACACTTAAAACTTACATTGTCCTCAATTTAAGATAAATATAAAGAAAAAGGATTAAGGAACAACACTACCGCGCATGAAGTTGATCAGACTTCTACTGGTTAGACTTTGGTTGTGTGAGCTGTGTTGGCTGTGCTAACACTTGCATCAATACTCATGCAAACAACAGACATGCAATTAGCACATAATAAAATAAAACTAAATTAAATAAAATAACTAAAATAAATGCAGATGCAAGGGTTGTCTCCCCGCTAGCGCTAAGTTTAACGTCTTCAGCCAGACGCAATCACCCAAGTGGTCATGGTGGCTTCCATGTAGCGGACCAAATAGTCTCATGTTCTTTCTTATTCGGCGGACCTCAGTGATTAAACCATGAAAATGAATTTTTATCTGGCTGTGGCAGTTTATCCATGAATCCCCCAAGGTCAACTGATGGTTGACATTTGAGGCTGCACATATGGAAAAATTAGTTCAACCTCATTTTTAACTTTTCAGGGATCATCTTCAAGTGAGCACTAACTCTCCTTTTCTCTTTTTACGGTTCTTTGGAATCAGTTCCAATTTGAAAGGGTTTGATTCATGTGGTGTAAAGCCTGTCTCCGGTAAGACTATGTCTATCAGGTATGTGTACTGACACTCATCATCATCTCGTAGTTATTTCTCAACATGAAAAATATTCACCTCCAGTGTCATATTCCCAAATGATATCTTCATGAGACCGTTCCTTCAATTGATAAAGGCATTAGCTGTAGCAAGAAAATATCTACCTAATATGAGATGCATTTTCGACTCAGTGTTAACCACAGACTGCGTGTCTAAAATTAGAAAATCAACAAGATAGTAGAATTTATCAATTTGTAGTAAAACATCCTCCACTACTCCCTGCGGTGTTCTGATAGAGTGTTCAGCTAATTGTAAAACCACATATGCATGTTTAATCTCTCCAAGTCCGAGCTGCAGATAAATAGAATATGGCAAGAGATTAACACTAGCACCTAAATCTAATAAAGCTTGACCAAACTCATATGTGCCAATGTGGCAAGTAATAGTGGGGCATCCCAGATATTGTATTTTGGTGGAGCCATCTGGTCAATCACGGCACTTGCTTGCTCTGTTAGGAATGCAATCTTCTTCACATGATGCTTTCTCTTTATGGTGCATAGATCCTTCAAAACCTTCACATAAGTGGGAATTTTTTTTATCACATGTAACAAAGGAAGGTTAATTTTTCTGCTTTAAATGTTCTAGGATCTCACCATTTGGGTCTGTAGCTCTCGCATTGGGCCTAAAAGCTTGAAGGAAAGATACTCTAACTGGGATATATGGCACTTGTTCTTCTTGAGGAGTACTTGCACTACCATCCTTAGTGGCATCTGCAGTGTTGGAGGTCTTCTGCGTCCCTATCTCTTTACCACTCTTAGTGAATATGGCATTAACACCTTTTACATTAGATGCTTCATGATCAGCTTGTGCCAGGTGTTGCCCTTGTGGATTTGGTTGAGCCTGAGATGAGAATTTTTCTTATTCTTGCACACTCAGAACATTAGTCAATTTGGAGACTTGATTCTTAATCTCCTTATTGTCTTCAACTACTTGAGCTATCAACGACTCAAACCTTTGATTGGTTTTGCTTTGGGCCTCTACAAATTTGTTCTGGGCCTCCACAAATGCTTGCACAGTATCATCTATGAATAATTCCTAGGAACGACAGGTGTGTGATACTGGGGGGCACTATAACCTCTAGTTTATGGTGTTTGACTAGGCTGTGGGGGCTCCTGTTTCCAACTAAGATTGGGATGGTTCTGCCAACTAGGATTATAGGTATCTAAATACGGTGTATAAGGCTTCTTGTACGTCCCAAAGGTATTACATTGTTCCTCATATGTTCTCCTCATCTGACCATATATATGGCACTCTTGGGCTAAATGGTCAATCCTCTTACATACAAAACATACCCCTTGAGGTTCTAATTGAGCTACCGCATGCATAGTCTTGTTATCTTTGGCTTTTAAGGCTCCTAACTCCCTAGTCAATAGCTCAACCTGTGCCTTAAGACTATCATCTTCCCTAAAGTGGTGTATGCCTCTACTAGAAGTAATGGGGTGTGTCTTGTCAGTGCTATCAATGGCATTAAGTCCATTCCAAGTGTGAGATTTCTCAGGTAGGTGATTTAAGTACTCTAATGCCTCATCAAGGTCCTTTCAGATGAAATCAACATTGCACATTGTCTCAACAAATTGGCGCTCTCTAGGGGTTAAACCATCATAAAAATAACTTACTAAGTGCCAACTCTCATACCCATAGTAAAGACAACTAGCTAATATCTCTTTAAACCTTTCCCACGTTTTATAAAGAGTTTCACTGTCTTTTTGGGAGAAGGTAGAGATTTGTCTTTTCAGGGCATTCGTTTTATGGTGTGGGAAGTATTTGTTAAAGAATGCATGTGTCATCTCGCCCCATGATCCTTTTGACCGAGGTCTCAAAGAATACAACCAGCTTTTAGCTCTATCCTTAAGGGCAAAAGGGAATAAATTAAGTCTAATTTTGTCCGTAGTCCCAAACCAATCATGGAAAGTTGCTACAACCTCTTCAAATTCTCTAATGTGCATATAATGGTTCTCGTTCTCTAAACCATGAAAGGTTGGGAGATACTGTATCATTCCAGGTTTAAAATCTATATGTGGTGCATTAGGAGGAAACATGATGCATGATGGTGTAGCTGTGAGAGTGGGGTGGAGATACCCCTCAAGAGACCTAATGGGTGGTCTCTCGTAATCACTCATGGTATGTGTGCTAGATGTAGATGGTGTGGCAAAAAGATTTTCAAATAAACTTTCTGAATCTGCCAATCAGCAACCGGCACCAGGTAAGAAAGAAATGAAGGGCTATCTTTCCTCATGGGTCAAGAACAAAGGGAACGAATGATCCGTAGGCAAATCTCTACTTATATAAATGAATGCGCGAGCACGGACGCCAAATTTCTCCATTTTTGTCCAAATTTCTCTATTCAAGCAGTTTATGTACCCGCTGGAATAAACTTTTCTTTTTGAATGGCAGTTCCAAAAAAACGTACTTCTATTTAAAAAAACAGAAATAGAGTTATTTGTTGAGTTTTCCTCTTCAATCCTAACAAATCTACCAAACTTATCCATACGACTAGACATACAATTAAATACAAGTAAAACGAGAATAAAAGAAACTAAACTAAAAATAGAAATTTAATCTAAACGAAAACAGAAATAAATAAATAAATAAATGATAAATAAAAAAAATAAATATGGAATGAAGTTACCATTTTTTTTGTTGACCAAGCAAACCTGCTCATTTTACTTGTAAACCGTCTCTCCGGCAACGACGCCAAAATTTGATTACGCCCTAAAAGTACTCACGGTTATCATAGTATAGTTGGGGTATCAATTCCTCAGAGAGATGGTTACAATGAACTAATTTACTTAAACAAAACGTCAACAATAACTTAATGAAAATAGATAAATAGAATTGGTGATGAAAAATAAATATTATGAAAAGTATGCAGGAAATATCAATAGAGAGAAGCAGCAAAGTGTCATGAATTCCTTTTGTATCAACTTCCTATATTCAGTTATTGATTCCTTTATTACTCAATTGAAGGTTTCACATCTCAAACCAACAATCGAAAGATATTCAATTCAAAACACATTAAATTCTAAGGTAATCGATGATTTACTTTCTCTATGTTAACAACACACAAAGTTATTGTTATGACCTATCTAAGGTCGACAATATACCCACAGGCAATACTGCAGCAGAAGATCAACTCATAAAATAACTTTACCAGTCACAATTGGGTTCCCCGATCACACATAGAAGAAGCATGACTATTTCTATATGCAAGTTGGAAAAACACAATCTCTGAATTTATAAATCAAAAGGTAATAAGGAATAATAAAACATCGATTGTATTAAACGTTAAAGAGTATTTGGGAATAAAAAACATGAACATAAGAAATCAACGACAAGAGTTCATCCTTAGCTTTGTCTAGGAGATTAGTTCTCCATAGAGAATAGAGATATAACCTTGATAATCGGGGAGACATCATATTCGACTTGAAGTTCTCACTACAAAAATTAGACCATTTAGCGTCGAATTATTTCGACGCCATAAGTCACAGTTTGGACGCAAAAGACAATTAGCGTCGAAGTAATTAGACGCAAAAAATGGACGCTGAACTGTCGACGAGAATCACCTTTAGCGTCGAAATGATTAAATGCGACGCTAAAAAACTATATTCTGCGTCCAATTTATGTCGACGCTAAAGTAAATTTTCCGACGCTATAGGTTATATTTGGCGACGAAATGATTCGCCGCCAAAGTAAAAATTTGCGTCGAAATGTGTCGACGCTAAAGTATATTAAAAAAGTAATATATGTACGCTTACAGCGGCCATTTTCTTGTTACTATTAGCGTCGAAATATTCGACGCCAAAAGTTGACTTTTTGCGTCGAATTATTTCGTCGCTAATAGTTCAAAAATTTATTTTTTAAAAAATTATTAATTTACTTCTTTTTTTGGTCAAAATATTTAATTTAATATTTAATTTAGTTGAAAAAAATTTAATTAATAACAGAATACGAATATTATATAAATATTATATTGAAAAGTTGTTTTTAGAAAAAAAAATATTATATTAAATCTATTTGTTCAAAATGTTTATACAAAACCAAATAAAAATTAATTGCTACTGTGATGGGGGAACGCTCGAGCCCGATGCACCCTGACTGACTGAGGCTCAAACATCTGACGGAAAGCCACATTTGCTGTTCCACTGCCCATCTTCTTCTCGTGGTCCATCATCGTCTTTCTCGTGGTCCACCGTGAACCTGTTGTACTCTCTTTAGTCTGCTGCGCTCTTCTCGGGTGCTGGCTAGCTCGTCTTTGGTGGTGACTAACTGTGTCTCGAAGAGAGACATTGGTCCGAATTACCTATTTGTGCAATGACGTGGTGTAGGGGTTGTGCTCAGAGCGCCAATTCCCGGTTGTATTTTGTTAAATACTTCTGTAAAACATTATTATTAGTAATAATATATGCAGTTTCTATAATATAATCTAATCTTTTATATGGTAAAGACGTAATGACCTAGAATGATTAGTCATGATACAGTTGCAAAAGCGTCGCAACGGACATTGAGTCGTATCATGACGTTGTCATTCTCAGACAGTTCCTGGTCAAGGTTTACACTACTTGGTCAGTATAGTAAACCCGTTGAGACCGGTACATGTCGTATACTGGAATATATGATTCCAATGGTTTCTCAATGAACCATAAGTCTTGGAGACTAGTATAGACGTGTAGGTGTTTATAGTGGATAAACACTGAACGACTCACCGAAGATTCTTAATGGATGGTACACCAGCGTCAATAAGAATCTTCTTGGGTTGAGTAGCACTTGTGATTCTTAGACTTGAGATGCCATTGTGGGCACATGAGACATCTTCTACACTTAGATGGCAGTCACGTCACCGATCTATTTAGATCAGACCTCCGCCTGTTCGTTGGGTGTAGATAGATCCTCAGGGTGTCCTATGTGTATCAAGATAGGATCCGTCAGTTCTGTGTACCAGAGCATAGGTAGTCCATATGATTAGCAATCAGATAAAACCATGGGCCCGTGGTAAGTTTAGAAGCTAGTTCTAAACATTCTTTTTGAGATTGCTAATAGAATAGTCGACTGGATAATCCCGATAGAGATTTGACGTTCACATCTATATCTCTGGGATTTATCCGGATACCTGTGACGGAGGAATTATACATTTGCGATGACCTCGACCTGTATGGTTTAGCGAGATTATCCGTGATCGTCATAATCTACGGGTGGATAGATTATGGACATGAAATTTGATTTCGTGACGGATATACCTGAACCTAGAGAGTCTCAATAATGAAACATACTCGTTGAGCACTAGAGCAACATAAATAAATAATATTGATTATTTATAAAGTCGTTTAATGGTTAAACGCAAGATACATGCTAAAGACACTAGATAGTCATTTACTTAATTATTGTGTATTTACATTTAATACTTGATTAATTTAAATACACATTAATTAATAGTCAAAATGAGTTATTTGACTTATTTCCTAAATGAATATATGTTTTTAATATTTAATGTAAATATTATACATATATTTAATATATTTGTATTTGATTAATTAATTAATTATTTAATTGTTAAATGATTAAATTAATTAAAATATAAATATCTTATGTTAGGATAATTAAAGTAAATGACATTAGTTGCATTTGTTGACCAAATAAATATCTAATAAAGTTAGTTTATAAGATATTTATGCAAGTTGACATTATGATAATTGAAATGAAATTGAAATTACAATTTCTTGAATTTGGCCATGAATTTCGGCCAAGGTGTAATGTTACACATATAAATTGTTTTTCATTTTTCATTTCACTTAACCTAATACACTTTACCAAAAACAAAAGTTCCATTGAAGAAAGACAAAGAAAAGTGAAGGAGAAAAGAAAGAAAAACCAAAGAAAAGCTTGGATTTTGTAAGTTTCTTAAACTTACTATTAGAAAGGAATTTGTTCCTTATGATCTAGGCTATCTCTCATGAGTTTCTTAAGTTATTCTTTTCTTTATTTCTTGTGGTTTTTGATGATGGAAATTTGTTTAAAAGTGTTGAGCATGTATGATGAACAAAGAGTGTAACTAGTGTAGTTATATGTATTCTTTTAAGGTTTATGAAACCATGTTGCTATTCTAGAGTTGTTGACCCACTCTTAAATGACCTAGATTTGATCTTGAGTTGTTTCATTGTGTTGAGACTTGAATTAGTGAAAGATTGATGATTGAAACATTTGATTTAATGTAAATGGCCTAATTTGCCCAATTTGTGGAAATTGAAAAATTAGGGTTTTATACCTATTCCAAATTTGGGGTTTTTCAGATATGTTGAGCATTTGGGTGTGTATATGATGCATGCAAAGTTTCATGTTGATTGGATTTCATTTGGATGAGTTTTGAAGCATGAAATGACCAAATGGCCAAAATGGCACCAAATGGAGCTCACGGCATTTGTAAGGAAATTTGGGGATTTTGTGGCTTTTGGTGTTTTGATGTTTTGAACATGCTAAGTTCATCTTAGAAATGATTTAGAATCATTCAAAATTGATTGGATCAATTTCGGACTAAAATGGACAAAATACCATATAAGGGTAATTTGGTAATTTCACTTGAATTTGATTCATTTGAAATTTTATTTCATTATTTGATTATTGGGAATTAAATAAATGTGTTTATTTATTTAATCCAAGAAAAAGTTTTGAAATCTGAAAATCGGATTTTCACCGCTTCCGCTGCGTTACCGGATTCACCCCTATCAGACCCCTTCAAAATGGTATCAGAGCGAGTCTGATTCTAGGCCACTTAAAATGCTTAGCCTACATTGAATCAATGTTTAATCATGTTTTCTTGATTTATGCATGCTTATTAGGAACTAATTTGATTAGATTTAGGGTGTATGACACTTAGCGGAAAATCCCTAATAATAAGGTTTAATGTAATTTGTATTTGATGCATGTTATATGGTCCGTCTTGTCAATACGGTTTATGAATACTCTTTGTGACTACATCCGAGACCGTGCCTCTGCTGTGAGGGTGTAGCCGATAAAGATTTATTTATACCGGATGTATATCTGATACTAGATAAATTCAAGTAAAAGCGGAATTCTGAACGTGCCCTAGCTGTCAGGATTACGTAAGTAACTTGAGTTTATCATTGACGAGTATTACCTTGGTACGTCTCCTTGTGGGCCTGCCTTCGCAGCGACAACGAGAAACGGCCAGGACCGGATACTTAGGAGTCACTTTTGAGTGATTGACAAATGAGTTGTCTACCTGATGAATATACGTAGGCGAGACCGTGCCTCTGCTGTGAGCTGAAATATATTCACGGGATCCACTTTCACTATTTATATTTAATTTAATTATTAAATATTTGTATTCTGTTTTGGGATTACAGTATTGCATGATTTAGTGGGAGGGGCATATTAGATTAAAAATCCATGATCTAGTTTATGCTTTTGATATTATATGAAACTGCTTAATTTCTGCTAACCGTTTTTCGTGATCTATATGATAGATTTGCGATGGCGGGTCAATCCACAAACCAGTTTGCGCGTATGTTAGATGCGAACAAACTAAAAGGCGCTGAGAACTTTACGACTGGGAATTGGATTTGAGGATTGTCCTCGATTCCGAAAAGTTGGGTTATGTTCTTGAGGGTCCGTTGCCCCTTGCAGTGGGTGAGGATGCTTCAGAGGAGGAACGCCAAGTTTTTGAAGCTTGGAAGAATGATGATTTAAGGGTTAAATCATACATCCTTAGTTCGCTCTCTCCGAAACTCAAGCAACAATACTATGGAACATCAGATTCCTATAGTATGATAACGCGATTAAGACAATCGTTCGAGAACCAGGAACAGGTTATTGTTCACAAGGTCGCCATGGAACTGTTCCATGCGCGTCTGGATGAGGGGCAAAGTGTTAGCCCACATGTTCTTCAAATGATCGATTTGATCGATCAATTGAGGCAACATAATCTCATCCTAATGACATTCTCGGTAGGAGTGTCATTCTTGGTTCTCTGCCAGCTTCATTCCGCCAGTTTGTGATGTACTTCAACATGCACGGGACAGTCTGCACCTACCAGGAGCTACATAGGATGTTGCTCACGGCAGAAGAGGATCTGAAGAAGGGAGTACCGACTCGCCCACCTAGATCTACTTCTCTGTCTGCTTCTTCCCAAGGAATGTCCAAGGGAAAGAAGAAGAAGGGAAGAAGAAGAAGGCCTTCGGTCCTCCACAGCAGGCGAAGATAGCCAAGCCCAAAAGGGCTTCTGAAGACAAATGCCACCACTGCGGCAAGGTCGGGCACTGGAAGAGAAACTGTCCAGATTACATTGCTCAGATCAGGAGAGACAGAGCATCTACATCAGGTACTTTTATTTTTCCAGTTATTGATTTATCTTTGGCTTGTGAAGCCGTTACATCCAGCTGGATTTTAGATTCTGCTTGTCCCATTCACATTTGCAATTCGTTGCAGGTGCTGAAGGAAAGTAGGAGGCTGAAGCCAGGGGAGATGCAGTTGCGGTTCGGGAGTGGAGACTCTTTGGATGCAGTTGCAGTGGGAGTATGCGAGATCTCATTGCCGAATGGGACACTTTTGTTAATGACTGTCATTTTGTACCAGGATGTGTCGCTAATATTATATCACTTTTTGTACTTGATACAGAAGGCTTTTGTATGAATATTAAGAATAGTTCTTTGTATTTATATGATAGAAATAATATTCAGATCCTTAGTTGTCCAAACCAGCATGGTCATTATACATTGCAAACTTCAAAAGATATATTAAATACTGGAGTTAATAAACGTAGATTACCTGTAATTAATAATACTGAACTTTGGCATATGAGACTTGGTCACATTGGCGTTAAACGCCTTACCCAGTTGGTTAGGAATGGTTTGATACCAGATCTTACCATTGAATCCTATCCAACTTGTGAATCCTGTATTCAGGGTAAAATGACCAAGGCCCCATTTTCTGGTGTTGGACACCGTGCCATTAACTTACTGGAACTCGTACATTCTGATGTATGTGGTCCACTAAGTCAAACTGCTCACAGTGGTTATTCGTACTTCGTTACCTTTACCGATGATTTGTCACGGTACGGTTATGTGTATTTGATGCGACATAAATCGGAAACCTTTGAAAAGTTCAAAGAGTTCCGAAATGAAGTAGAAAAACAGACTGGTAAATATATTAAATGCCTTCGATCAGATCGAGGCGGCGAATATATGAGTGGTGAGTTCATGGATTATATGAAGGAGAATGGGATTCTCGCTCAATATACTCCTCCAGGTACACCACAGCACAATGGTGTATCTGAAAGGAGAAATCGGACTTTATTGGATATGGTCCGATCGATGTTGAGTTTCACAGATTTGCCCTATTACTTATGGGGTTACTGTCTCTTAACAGCCGCACATCTTTTGAATAAGATTCCTTCAAAGGCTGTTCCTACGACACCGTATGAGATATGGTTCGGTAGGAGACCGAATCTTAATTATATTAAGGTTTGGGGTTGTCCTGCCTATGTCAGGGTGACTCAGCAAAGTAAGCTTTCGCCTCGAGGGCAAAAGTTTAGGTTTGTTGGATATCCCTCAAATACGAGGGGATATCTGTTCTATGATACCGAGCATCGAAATGTCTTCGTAGCTCGCTTCGCAAAATTTCTAGAAGTAGAATTTTTGTCAGAAGGTAGTGATCATAGAAGGGTTGAACTTGATGAAGTCCAACCTGAAAACAACGAACCAACGGAGGAACCTGAAGTTCAAGTAGATGAAGGACCTTCAACACACACACTCCGTAGGTCGGAAAGGGTATCTAGACCTCCTGAACGCTTGTATTTGATACAAGAAAAGAGTCTGGATGTTCTCTTAGTTGAAGAGACCGATCCTTTCACCTATAGAGAATCGATGTTGGACATCGACTCCGTGAAATGGCAAAGTGCCATGAAATCCGAGATAGATTCAATGCATGAAAATCAAGTTTGGGACTTGATTCCGCTTCCCGAAGGAATTGTTCCTATCGGTTGTAAATGGGTTTACAAGAGGAAGCGCGGGCCTGACGGTAAGGTTGAAACTTACAAGGCCCGACTGGTAGCAAAAGGTTACACGCAGCGACCTGGCGTCGACTACGATGAAACTTTTTCGCCGGTAGCAATGCTTAAGTCTATCCGGATTTTGCTTTCTATAGCTGCGTATCATGACTACGAGATTTGGCAAATGGATGTCAAAACGGCTTTTCTAAATGGGTTTCTTGATGAAGAAATCTATATGGAACAGCCGGAAGGTTTCACATCCAGCCAAACCTCGGGTATGGTTTGTAAGCTTAAGAAGTCCATTTATGGACTTAAACAAGCTTCACGAAGTTGGAATCTTCGATTCGACGAGATTATCAGATCGTCTGGTTTTCTTAAGAATTCGGAAGAATCCTGTGTGTATCAGAAGGCCAGTGGGAGCATGGTCGTATTTTTAGTCCTGTATGTTGATGACATCCTAATCATTGGGAATGATTTAGGTATGTTACAAAGCGTTAAAGCATATCTCTGTAAGAATTTCTCCATGAAGGACCTGGGAGAAGCTTCCTATGTTTTAGGGATAAAACTCTATCGAGATAGACAAAGGAGGCTGATTGGGTTATCCCAATCAACGTACATAGATAAGATCTTGGAACGGTATAGTTTTGGTAACTGTAAGACAGCAAACATACCGTTCAGACATGGGATTCATCTTTCTAAGAAGATGTGTCCACAAACAGAAGATGAGAAGGTTAGAATGTCTAACCAACCTTATGCTTCGTGTTTGGGTAGCATAATGTATGCCATGTTATGTACGAGGCCTGATATCAGTTTCGCTGTTAGCGTAACTAGTCGATATCAGTCCAATCCAGGTAATGACCATTGGATGGCCATTAAACATATCCTAAAGTATCTTAAAGGTACTAAGGATAAGTTGATAATATATGGAGGAAACGAACTGCAGGTTAACGGGTATACAGACTCCGATTTTCAATCGGATCCCGATGATAGAAAGTCTACATCTGGATTTGTCTTTACCCTTAACGGAGGTGCAGTATGTTGGAAGAGTTCCAAACAGGGATCTACAGCTGATTCCACCACTGAGGCGGAATATATTGCAGCTTCTGAAGCCGCAAAAGAGGCTGTGTGGATAAAGAACTTTATCACAGAATTGGGAGTTGTCCCAAGTATCGAGAATGCGATTCCGTTATACTGTGATAATACTGGAGCCATTGCGCAAGCAAAGGAACCGAGGGCGCATCAGAAGTCGAAGCATGTGGAACGCAAGTACCACATCATTCGAGAGATCGTGTCGCGAGGGGATATTGTCGTGTGCAAGGTACCGAGTGAAGACAACGTAGCAGACCCGCTGACGAAGGCCATACCTCCGAAGTTATTTGATAAACACGTGGAGTCGATGGGTATTAGATACAATCGATATTGGCACTAGAGCAAGTGGGAGATTTTGTAGGGGTTGGTGCTCAGAGCGCCAATTCCCGGTTGTATTTTGTTAAATACTTCTGTAAAACATTATTATTAGTAGTAATAATATATGCAGTTTCTATAATATAATCTAATCTTTTATATGGTAAAGACGTAATGACCCTAGAATGATTAGTCATGATACAGTTGCAAAAGCGTCGCAACGGACATTGAGTCGTATCATGACGTTGTCATTCTCAGACAGTTCCTGGTCAAGGTTTACACTACTTGGTCAGTATAGTAAACCCGTTGAGACCGGTACATGTCGTATACTGGAATATATGATTCCAATGGTTTCTCAATGAACCATAAGTCTTGGAGACTAGTATAGACGTGTAGGTGTTTATAGCGGATAAACACTGAACGACTCACCGAAGATTCTTAATGGATGGTACACCAGCGTCAATAAGAATCTTCTTGGGTTGAGTAGCACTTGTGATTCTTAGACTTGAGATGCCATTGTGGGCACATGAGACATCTTCTACACTTAGATGGCAGTCACGTCACCGATCTATTTAGATCAGACCTCCGCCTGTTCGTTGGGTGTAGATAGATCCTCAGGGTGTCCTATGTGTATCAAGATAGGATCCGTCAGTTCTGTGTACCAGAGCATAGGTAGTCCATATGATTAGCAATCAGATAAAACCATGGGCCCGTGGTAAGTTTAGAAGCTAGTTCTAAACATTCTTTTTGAGATTGCTAATAGAATAGTCGACTGGATAATCCCGATAGAGATTTGACGTTTACATCTATATCTCTGGGATTTATCCGGATACCTGTGACGGAGGAATTATACATTTGCGATGACCTCGACCTGTATGGTTTAGCGAGATTATCCGTGATCGTCATAATCTACGGGTGGATAGATTATGGACATGAAATTTGATTTCGTGACGGATATACCTGAACCTAGAGAGTCTCAATAATGAAACATACTCGTTGAGCACTAGAGCAACATAAATAAATAATATTGATTATTTATAAAGTCGTTTAATGGTTAAACGCAAGATACATGCTAAAGACACTAGATAGTCATTTACTTAATTATTGTGTATTTACATTTAATACTTGATTAATTTAAATACACATTAATTAATAGTCAAAATGAGTTATTTGACTTATTTCCTAAATGAATATATGTTTTTAATATTTAATGTAAATATTATATATATTTAATATATTTGTATTTGATTAATTAATTAATTATTTAATTGTTAAATGATTAAATTAATTAAAATATAAATATCTTATGTTAGGATAATTAAAGTAAATGACATTAGTTGCATTTGTTGACCAAATAAATATCTAATAAAGTGTTTATAAGATATTTATGCAAGTTGACATTATGATAATTGAAATGAAATTGAAATTACAATTTCTTGAATTTGGCCATGAATTTCGGCCAAGTGTAATTGTTACACATATAAATTGTTTTTCATTTTTCATTTCACTTAACCTAATACACTTTACAAAAACAAAAGTTCCATTGAAGAAAGACAAAGAAAGAAAGTGAAGGAGAAAAAGAAAAACCTAAAGAAAAGCTTGGATTTTGTAAGTTTCTTAAACTTACTATTAGAAGGAATTTGTTCCTTATGATCTAGGCTATCTCTCATGAGTTTCTTAAGTTATTCTTTTCTTTATTTCTTGTGGTTTTTGATGATGGAAATTTGTTTAAAAGTGTTGAGCATGTATGATGAACAAAGAGTGTAACTAGTGTAGTTATATGTATTCTTTTAAGGTTTATGAAACCATGTTGCTATTCTAGAGTTGTTGACCCACTCTTAAATGACCTAGATTTGATCTTGAGTTGTTTCATTGTGTTGAGACTTGAATTAGTTGAAAGATTGATGATTGAAACATTTGATTTAATGTAAATGGCCTAATTTGTCCAATTTGTGGAAATTGAAAAATTAGGGTTTATAACCTATTCAAATTTTGGGGTTTTTGAGATATGTTGAGCATTTGGGTGTGTATATGATGCATGCAAAGTTTCATGTTGATTGGATTTCATTTAGATGAGTTTTGAGACATGAAATGACCAAATGGTCAATTTGCCCTCCAAATGGAGCTCACGGCATTTGTAAGGAAATTTGGGGATTTTGTGGCTTTTGGTGTTTTGATGTTTTGAACATGCTAAGTTCATCTTAGAAATGATTTAGAATCATTCAAAATTGATTGGATCAATTTCGGACTAAAATGGACAAAATACCATATAAGGGTAATTTGGTAATTTCACTTGAATTTGATTCATTTGAAATTTTATTTCATTATTTGATTATTGGGTAATTAAATAAATGTGTTTATTTATTTAATCCAAGAAAAAGTTTTGAAATCTGAAAATCGGATTTTCACACCGCTTCCGCTGCGTTACCGGATTCACCCCTATCAGACCCCTAAACAGTTGGCTTTTTTTACGAGTGCCAAGGCCAACGTTGTAACTGTCTGATTCTTGAAAACCAATTGCGACAGCTGCTCAACTGGTATGGGGTCGGACCTGTCTCCTGATTTTGATGTTTGAGTTCCATCATTTCGTTCTGTTTCAAAAAATAAGTTAATTATTAGAATTTGAGAAAAAAAAAATTAATAATATTAATTATTTTATTTTAAAAACTGAAACTTACATAGCAGCTTCGCTTCTTCATTTATCCATTTGTTCCACTCTTGTAATGCGTCACACGGAAAAAATCTGGAAATGATTGCACCTCACCTGTGCTACTCTGTTATAAACAGAAATAAATTCAATATTATTCCAGATAGTAAAAACAATTAACTGTTAAATTTTACATTATGGATATATTTACCTTAGAATGTTCGGCACGATGTTGGATAAATGGCTTCGAACCTCCACAGTGGTTAAAACGCAAGTGACTTCGATTTTCCGCATTTGCGTGACATTTATCCTGCATTTACCAACACTGTAAGTACCGAAAACAAAGACAATTATAAATTTCCGTTTATTTCAAAATTTACCTCGTGTTTTTGCTAGACCAAAGCTCACATAAGAATGTCCAATATTGTTCCTCTATAAAATCAGGCTTGTGTTGTGGAGCATTTGAAGGTCCATGTTCGTCGAATATTGGTTTCAGGACTTTTGTTCTATAATCTTTATAACTTTTCCCCATGTGGTAGTCAATATATTGTTGGACATTCACTTTGGTCAGATCAAGTCGAACCATTCCTACATGAAAATTCGAGTAAAAATAAGTATAAAATAAAAATGTTAAATAACAAACAATATCGAAAACTTACAAGTAGCGAAGGGAATAGCTGGTTCATTTTCGTCTCCCACGGTATCTTTCTCCAAGATACGTAGTTTTGGGGAGCTTCATATCGAGCTGTAGCTCCTATGGCTGTAAAAACGCTGAATTTTGTTGTCCGACTTGAGTGTGTCCATCATCTGATATCTCTATCCGGATATGGCCGTGAGCCTTAACGTACTTAGCCAACCCCAGGCCACGGGTGCGTCCTCGACCCTTCATTGTACTGGACTCAACTGTGCTAGCAGAGGAATCACCAGGGCCAGTTGCCCTTGCTGATGTAGATGGAGTCGCGTTAGCCCGTTTGCGATTGCCCGGTGCCATCTGTAAAAAACCCGTCGCATTAGCGTCATCAAATTGCTAAAACCAAGTTTGACTATAAATATTTCGAACTAAATCCATAAAGAAAGAATAAGAGCAAGCCCCATGCAGGCAGTACGCATATCGTAGCACACACTTCTTTACATTCATGCCAAAAATATTCCAAAGTTCATATACATATCCATACATGTCAATACAACTTAACAAAAGTGTTTATAACATCGAATGCTCACATTCGTTTTCAAATTCATTCATTCATTTATTCATTTCACATATGCATTCATTATCCATATAATCTACGAGTTCCATCATACACGTACATACACACACGTCATCATAACCCCAACCACGATGCACATTTAAAACAACCAATACATCACAAGGCACACAATCAAACAATACATACATATCACGACACACCAAACTCATCACACGACTTCTCATGCACACGCATAACCATAACAATATTCCAAAACACACTCAAACACTCACATACAAACAAACATATCCAACCTATACGTCTCTTAACATCATATGTATATACAAATACACTATATACTTATACATTTTCATTCACACATACAATTCATATCGTTACATATATTCATTCAGAATCGACGACACATGTTGTTCTGCCCAGAACAGCTGCTGTTCTAGGCAGAACAGCTCGTCATTCATTAGCGTCAATGGGATATATTCATCATTCATCATTCATTAGCGTCAATCGTCATCATTAATAATTCATCAACAATCATCATCATCATCATTCATCAACAATCATCATCTTCATTCATCAACAATCATCATCAATGATTCCACTCTATGAACAATCATCATCATCACAAATTCATCATCATCATCATCATACATCAATAATCATCATGATCATGCAAATTCATCATCAATATCAACAATCATTAGGTCATCAAAATTCATCATCATTCGGTTCCAACCATCATCATCATCATCATCAAATTAAAATCAACAAGTGAGACTACCTGGAAATTCGTTGCAGTAGACTGTTGGAGCCGAGAATGCAGAAGAAGAGAGTGAGAGGGAGAATTTTGCTCGTTTGAGCCGAGAAGAAGAGGTCACTGGTTTTAGGGATTTAATGACATTTAGCGTCGAATTAATTTAACTTTAGCGTCGACTAATTCGACACCAAAAAGTAGGTGGTTTATTAAAAATTTAGGGTTATTTTTCCGGGAAATTTAATTTTTTTATTTAGCGTCGAAAAACAATTTTCGACGCTAAAGGTACATTTAGCGTCGAATTAATTTCATTTTAGCGTCGACTAATTCGATGCCAAAAAATAGGCGGTTTATTAAAAATTTAGGGTTATTTTTCCGGGAATTTAATTTTTATATTTAGCGTCGAAAAACAATATTCGACGCTAAGGACAGACATTTAGCGTCGACTGTTAGTCGACGCTAAATGTACACCATTTAGCGTCGAATATTTTTTTTCGACGCTAAATGTCTACCTAAAATAAAAATAAACAAATATATGATAGTTATTACTATTAATAATTACGATAATATTTCAACCATATCTATAATTACGATTATTTCAACCATATCTAAAGAGTAATTAAAATCAACAACCATACATTATAATCCAGAAAATTATTCATCAATCACAAAAATACAGTAACTTCATTAATCACTATTGTCGTCGGGGTTTAGGATTCGTGACTGGAATCGAAGTCATCTTCAGTGTCAAATTGTTCTTCACTTGCTACTTCAACGCTCACTTCAGCATGAGGAATTATCTCAACGTCTGTACTAGCTCGAGTTAATGTGATATTTTCAGGAACGGTGACAGTTGGTCCATAAAATATTTGTGCAGTATCTTCAAAGTTGCCGGAGACTTCTTCTGTTTCATCTGATATGTCAACTCTATCTTTCTCATGCGTGTCCCAGATGGCCCTATGTTGTAACTTTTTCTACCACCATCCATCCAGTTCCTAACTTAGGATCAGATATGTATATCACTGAACGTGCTTGGGTACAAAAAATGTATGGATCATTCTTGTACCAAAAACGTTGAACATTAATTGACGTTAGATGATTACGAACTTGAATTCTCCTCTTTCTGGAATTTGTGTCAAACCACTTACAGTCGAATAACACAATATGTCGTCTGGGTCGGTATATCAACTGAATGACCAACTGCAATACGCCGTAGAAGTCAATTAGATCTGAGCCGTGTTCTCCTTGGACTACAATTCCAGAATTTTGAGTCACATTAGTAACATCTCGCTGTTCGGTATGAAATCTAACTCCGTTGACAATGCATCCATTGTACTCATAAGCCTGCTTTTGAGGCCCATAAGCCAAAGAAACCAACGAGGATTGCGAGTCCAATTGACCATTTTGCACTTGGTTGTTAATCTGACAATGAGAGAAATATATGTGTTAATATAACAAACTGAAATGTTTAATGTTAGGATAAAAATAAATATAAAATATCTTCTAACTTACAGTTGTCTCAAACCATTTACGAAATTCTTTTCTGTGTGTTCCATCAACATTGTGGTCACCACCACATTGTAGCATTGTTAGATGTTGCCTACAATAAATTATCACGGTTAATGTATGGCAAAAATACAGTAGTTATGCACCAGAGAAACTTACGTTATATACGGTTGCACTTCATCACAATTACTCAATATAAACCAATGCGCACGTTCAACTTCCTGAAGGGTTAGTAATTTGACACCTACTGCTCCAAATGGTCTGCAATTTTGACGGAACACTGTGATATCTTGGTTATTACTACTTGCATCTCCATCATAGTTTCGTGGCCGACGATTAAAATGAGTTTCAATATTCTGCATGTACATCGAACAAAATGTTATTGCTTCGTTTATTATAACAGCTTCAGCTATTGACCCTTCAGGGCGTGCCTTGTTTTTCACATATTGTTTGTAATCTCCCAAAGCCCTGCAAATATGACAACAAGTTTGCATTAATACTAAATTCTATGCACATGAAAAAAGTTAAGAATTTTCTTATATAAAACTGTATATAGTACCTCTCAATGGGATACATCCATCTGTAATGGACAGGACCTCCCTTTCTAGCTTCAGCCGGTAAATGCACAGCCGAATGTACCATGACATCAAAAAAAGCGGGTGGCAAAATTCACTCCATCTTGCATAGGATTATCACGATTCCTCGCTCAAGGTCGTCAATAACAGATGTGCTTAATGTCCTCTGACATAATGTTTAAAGAAGCCACATAGATCAAGTACAACGTCGCATACATTCGGGGGGAGATAAGGTCGAATGCCAACAGAAAGGAGAATCTCGAGAAACACATGACAATCGTGACTCTTTAATCCCGTTATTGTATCATCTCTGACCCAACGCCCAATATTCGATGCATAATTATCAGGGAATTAACCATTTTCATCCAGCCGATCACAGAATGATTTTCTCTCCGATTGATTGAGTACATAACTAGCAGGAGGCTTAATAAGACCTCGAGAGGTGACTTGTAAATGCAATTCACTGCGAATTCTAAGATCTTGTAGGTCCAATCTAGCATTTACAGTGTCTTTTGTCTTACCCGGAATATTGAATAGTGTACCCATTAAACTCTCACAAATTATTTTCTATATGCATTACATCCAAATTATGTCGCAAACTCAGAGTCCCCCAATATTCTAACTCAAAGAAAATACTATTTCCTGTCCAATTCAACTCTTCAGGTAAGCGTTTTCGATTTTTATCTCTATTATTATGATGTTTACCTGGTGTGCTGTCTCTGAGAGATGTTGATGTTGGCAAAGTATGTCGAATCCAGACAATGGAATGGGCATACTCTGAGGTTCATGTTGACCGTTAAATAATTGACTCCTCCGCCAAGGATGACTCAACTCAAGAAATCTCATGTGCCCTGTGTATCCGATTTTATTCCGTAATCATTGCGAAGGTGTTTGACCCGCACAAACTGGACATGCCATGTATCCCTTAGTGCTCCATCCAGATAATGAACCATAAGCTGGAAAAATCATTAATGGTCCATAATAATGCGGTATGCATCTGAAAATACTGCTCTGAAGCTGCATCATAGGTATGCACACCCACATTCCATAATGTTTGTAACTCCTCAATCAATGGTCTCAAGTAAATATTTATATATTTACCAGGTGAACGTGGACCAGGGATAAGCAATGACATAAACATGAACGGATCTTTCATACATTTCCATGGAGGTAAGTTATATGGAATGACAATAACGGGCCATATGCTATAAGAGTTGTACATATTCCCAAATGGGTTAAAACCATCAGAGGCAAGACCTAACCTGACATTACGGGGGTCCTCAGCGAAACGGGGGTACATGTCATCAAATTCTTTCCATTCGGTTCCATCCGCAGGATGTCTAAGTATGCCCTCCGCACCGATCCTCTTTTCATGATGCCACATCATATCAGTCGCTGTGTGTCGTGACATGAACAATCTCTGCAGCCTAGGCGTTAAAGGGAATATCGCAATATCTTTTGAGGCACTTTCTTCCCCATACCACGGACTTTGTACCGACTTTCACCACATATCGGACAATGTTCAAGTGATTCATACTCAGCACGAAATAATACACAATCAAACTTACAAGCATGAATGGATTCATACCCCATTCCCAGATCACGCAACATTTTCTTTGCCTCGTAGTACGACTTAGGCAATTCGCTTCCAACCGGTAACATTTGGGCCAGTAACTCTAACATCATATCGACACTTTTATTGGTCATTCTGTTGATCATTTTAATGTGTAATAATTTCACAACGAAATTCAAGATCGACATTCTAGCACCTTCAAATGGAATTTTTTTTGCCTCATCAAGTAGTTCACTAAATAAATTTTGATCATTTCCACTTAACACTGGCATGTCACCACTAACACTATGACCAAGTTGTGGACCTTGTAAGTCATGCAAAATATCGGTGATCTCATCGTTTGCAGGTTGATTGTAACTACTGCTCCCTTCGTCGGAATCAAAAAACCGTGACTGAGAATGATACTGCTCACCGTGATAAATCCACGTACGGTAAGTTGGTGATATTCCTGGAATGTATAAATGATTATGAACTTCATCTAACCGCTTCATTTTCCTATTCAAACAATTTGCACATGGACAACGAACACGACCTTCTGCATCAATGTGTTGCTTTGCGACTTCCATAAACTCATACACTCCATTACGATATTCAACACTCAATCTATCCAGAGAGCTCATCCAATTTCTATCCATTTCAGCAGAATACCTAAATATAATAATATAATTATTAGATATCATATTACAGTAATCAACATACTAATTCATCAATACTTTATTTAAGCATATATATATATATATATATATATTTGGTTGATAAATTAAATAGTTTACAAAAAAATTCTATTTTGTTAATTAATATACTTACTCTACTATATGAATCATAAATCACTAACAAACAGCATATAAACAACATATATAATCATAAAAATTGAAAATAAAAAGAAATATGAAAGAAGATTTACCTTATCGGAAATTGATTACAATTTTATTGAATATTTTAGGAGAGTTGTGAGGCTGTAGAGGAGAAATTCTCAGATTTCAGAGGATGAAAATGAAGAGAATGGGAGAAAAAATAGAGGGGGAGAAGGGTTGTGGCATTCTGCATTTTAATCTATCTTTAGCGTCGAATCTGATTATTCGACGCTAATTGTTGTAGTTTTTAGAGTCGAAACAACAATTTCGACGATAAATGTCCGACATTTAGCGTCGACATAAATTTAGACGCTAAAGATTCAAGGATTGTCGGTGGAACTTCATAAACCTTTAGCGACGCTATATAGTCGACGCTAAATGTCTAGTTTTTGGCGTCGACACAGACAGATTTTTGACACTAAAAGTTTAAATATTAGCGCCAAAAATTATTGCAATAGTTAAATTATTTTGCGTCGAATACTATTCGACGCTATAGTGATAATTTTAGTGTCAAAAAATGTTTTCGACGCCAAAAGTTGAGTGTTTGGGGTCGAAATTTTTTTCCGTCGCTAAAGTTATGACAATTAGCATCGAAAATGATATTCGACGCTAAAAGTGAGTTTTGGCGTCAAATATTATGTCGACGCTAAAGTTTTGGACGCTAAAAGCCATAATTCTTGTAGTGTATTCATTCTTCTCTCTTGAAGTTGTGTTTGTGGCTCTTTGCTATGTGTTCTCCCTCTGTTTCTATCTTTTTTTCTCCTCTTTTTAGGGTTTGGACGAAGTTGGGTTTATATAGAGAAGTCCCAGAGTCATATATGCGTAAAACATGACAAAATACATTTATGGGACTCTTCTGGGGAGCCACGGTAGCAGAAAGCAGGGGTTGCGGCGCCCAACTCGCGGCCATGTTGTATGGCATGGGTTTGCTGAGGTTACCGCGGCGCCAAGAACTTGGGCGCTGTGGCGCCTGCTGGTTCTTTGCTGATGCTGTATTTTCTTCGTCTCTGCTATTCCCGCGTGCTTCCTATGCATTTGTTATGTCCTGAAACATGTGTAATTGCTCCATTCTTCATGTTCATTGCTTCCTAATAACAAAACACAAAAAAAACTACAACTAAGATTAAAACATATGATAATCAAGCCGAGTTAGCGATGTTCAAAGTAAACCATGCTCTCTCTTATTTTAACAATAATAAATCTAATAAAATCAGGTTAAAGGCAATAATATATGGAATTAATCAACTGTTTAAAGCATTAACATGCATTGAAATCCTAAAAAATAAAATAAAAATAGAGGTGTTATTGGGAATGGAATTCTCAAGATATTATGTACATCATCCTCTCCAAAGGAGGCCTCGATCATCTCGATGTCCTATATATTGTTTTCCTTGATTAGCTCCGAGACAGTGGCCTCCTGGTGCAGATGTTATGGTGGATATGGCCTGAAATAAGCTGTGTTCGGAATCCAGTCACTGCTGTAAATACGGGTTGTTTTGCATTTCTTATTCGCCACTGAGTCCCTCACTTCAGGAGTTGTCGCCCCCATAAGATACTTCTCCATATAAAAGAGTGGTGATGCCCTACCTTCGCATCCAAAAACCGACAGTCCTTGAAATATCTGGATTTTAGTACTGCTGCCACTATAAACTCCGGGTGTTGTATTATCCTCCATCATGTTTTGCCACTAATGCTTGATTGAAAGCTTCGAAATTTCTGAAACCCATTCCACCCTCCATTTTTGATTTACAAAGTTTGTCCCAGCTTGCCCAATGAATGTTTTTCTCCTTCTCCTTTGAGCCCCACCAAAATCCATCTAGTTTCCTTTGAATATCCTCACAAATGCCTACCAGAATTCTAAAAACACTCATGCAGTAAGAGGGAATAGCCTGAGCCACAGCCTTGATGAGCACCTTTTTTACCCCCATTGAGAACCATCTATTATGTCATTATGATTGCTTCCATAAAAAATTTTACTTGATTTCCCCAAACAATCTGCTCTTGCTTCTGCCCACCAAAGCCGAGAGCCCCAGATATCTTTCGTGCGGTTTAGCCGACTCTAACTGGAAGAAATTCTTGATATTCTCCTGTCAGTCTCAGTCAGTATTACAGTTGAAAAAAATAGATGATTTGTCATAGTTGAATATCTGACCCGAAGCCTCTGCATAAACATCAAATATTTCCTTTAATCATCGACTCCCTTCAACCGAAGCTTCCGCGAACACCAAACTATCATCTGCGAAGAAAAGATTGGACACTTTGACCTGATTGTTATATTTTAGTCCACTGACTTGATTCTTTTCCATAACTGAATTCAACATACTCGAGAGCCCATCAGCACACATTATAAAAAGGTATGGGGATAATGGGCATCCTTCTCTCAATCCTCTTTACGGTTTAATCCTCCCAAATACTTTCCGATTGACGATAATCGAAAAAGATGGTGTGGAGATACAATGTTGTTTGAGAGCCCTCCATTTCTCAGAAAACCCAATGCTTTCCATAACTCTGTCAACCAAATCCCACTCTACCGATCAAAAGCCTTGCTGATGTCAAGCTTTAAAGCCATCCAACCTTTCTTGCCTCTCTTTTGTTTGTTGATTTTATACATACACTCATATCCAATAATTACATTATCGATTATCAAACGATTCGGCACAAAAGCACTCTGATTATAGGAGATTAAAGCATTTAAGACCCCTTTCAGTCGGTTGGCTATACATTTAGCTATTATTCAATACATCACATTGTATAAACTGATCAGATATAAATTTTTCATCTCAGATGGCTGTTTTTGTTTAGGAATCAAAGCAATGAGTGTGTGGTTTAGGTCTGTCATATTATGTTCTTTGTTGAGCACGTCCAAACATGTTTTAGTAACATGGCTTCCTATAATCTGCCAATGTTTCTGAAAAAACTCAGCCGGTAGGCCATCAAAGCATGAAGCTTTGTTTGGTGCCATCTATCGAAGGGATTCCAAGACCTCATCTGCCATGAATGATCTGTCCAAATTCTCCTTCATGTCCTCACCAATGTTCCCCCTGATGTCTCTGGTGGCGTTGTCGAGTTAATTGCAACTTGGACTGTTAGAAGTAAAAAGTTTCCTAAAAAATTGGCTAGCCACTTCACTTATTTTGTCTCCAGTCTTCACCCACTCTCCTGCTGCATTGTAAATCCCTCTAATCTCATTTGTTCGCCTCCTTTCAGTTTCCCGAGCATGGAAGAATTTGGTGTTTCTATCCCATTCCTTTAGCCAGGCCACTCTAGATCTTTGCCGCCAAAAACCCTCATATTCTTGCAGAATTCTATCAATTTATTTTTCTATGCTGTTGATAACACCCCTTTGTTGAAACAATCATCCGAACCGTAGGCTTGCTCATATTGCCTCTCAAGAAATTTGAGTTTGTTTCTTCTACTTCCCAATTCAGTCCGGCTCCAAAAGGTTAGCTGAGCCAGGGTTCTTTTTTCTTTTTCTGCAGCTTCTGTTACTCCATTCAGACTTGGACTAGGGTTATTGCAGCTCCAGCATTCTTGTATAATTTGTGTACATCTATCATAGTGGCTCCAAATATTTTCATAAAAACTACATCGAGTGCCCTTTTTTCCAGCCAAAGTTTGCCAAGTTCTCCCTTGCAGTTCCATCAGAATTGGCATGTGATCCGAACCCCAAGCCGGTACATTCCTAGAAATTAAATCCACAAATCTCATATCCCATCCATCATTAGATAAAAACATGTCCAGTTTTTCTTTAATCAGAGCAGTTCCAACCCGTTTATTGGACCAGGTAAACGGGTAGCCGAGACTGTCCACATCTCTCAAGCCACTATCAGTAGCAACGACTTTGAATTCATTCATCATTTGCTGGTTTCTGTCCTCCCCCAACTTTCTCTCTTCCATCCATAATCTCGTTAAAATCCCCACCGCATATCCACGGTACATTAAAACAGAGTGCTAATCTTTGAAAAAGTTCCCATGTATTCTTCTTTTGACTTGTTTCCGGGCTACCGTATATACCAGTGAATCTCCATTGGTCCACCCCCCCCCCCCATAATCACTTATTAGGGTGTCTATTTGGTGTTTACTAAAACAGACTACCTTCAAATCAACCGAGCCCTCCATAGAATAGCTAGACCACCCCTTAAGCCAATCCTCTCGACAACAAAACAATTATCAAAACCCGATAGAACTCTGATCCATTCCATGTCTTTAGCCATTTTCTTAGGGGGGTGTATTCAATTGAGATTTTAAAAGACTATTTATAGATAAATAAGTCTAGTAGATTTTAAAAGACATTTAAAGAATATAATGACTTATAAGATTTTATGACATTTTTTTTAATAAAGATTTTTTACTTATAAGATTTTAAAAGATTTATATCATAAGAATTTGTAAGATTTGAAAGGACTACATATAGATTTTTTTGTTTTTTTTTTTTTTTAAATAGATATTATATGGAATGGAACCATAAATAAAAAAAAAAGCTAATGAAAGTCAATTGGTTCAAGCTGTGGACATTTGCATCAACAATAATAGAAAATAGAATCATATGAAATAGAACCATATGAAATAGTCATATCCAATAGTAGTAATTCGCCGTCGAGTTAATGGACGTTCAATATGTTCACCACGCATCATAAACAAAAACTTAACACATGTATTATTGAATAAATTGCCATCATTGAACAGTAAATGGCTTCATAAAATTCTTCATCATCCATATCTTTGTCATTAATTTCTTCTTCCTCTATGTCGTTACCTTCGTACATGTGCGATTGTGACATTATACATCCATAATATATATATATATATATATATGAGGTTGCAAAACAATAAATTAAGAAAATTTATTGGATGTTAACAAACAATATATATTTTTTGCAAACGATGCATTTAGCTCAAAGGGTATAGGAACATATAATCAAGATTGATAAAGCAAATGGAATTTGATGATAAAATTCATCCCAACACAATTTATAGGAAGTGGAATATCAAAACTAAAAATAAATTGATAAGTTATTTATTTTTTTGATAAATGATACCAATAAATCATCATGTGCACATAAAATATTCATCAAAGTAAAAGCTAATATTCAAATTTCTTAAACAAAAAAATTATAATAACAATAGTTCAACCAAATTATAACTGAATTAATTCAATCAAAGTAAAACCTAAAGGGGAATGATAAAAAAATAGTTCAAAAAATCCTAACATGATTAAAATATATAGGTTTGGTATATATATATTCGTTCAAAATGGCTTTTAATTCATTTCAAAATGTCTTTCAGCCTGAGATTAAAAGCTTTTAATTCGTTCACATCATTAATTATTTTATTCTGAAATTGATATGTGAATACTACTTCTAAAGCCATTTTACAGATTATGGTGGGTTAAAAGAGTAAGTACTTTACAAAAACAACAATTTTTTTAAGGTTGAAAAATCAAACTGGAAGTTTTTAATCTTTAAAATCGGATTCACAATGAGATTACTTTGAGATTCAATAAAGGACACAACAACAGCGAAAAGGACACAACAATCAAATATTTCAGGAATAAACCTAGATCATCAATCTATCTATTTTTCATTCACAAATAAAATCGATCCACATATAATAAAAAATTGGAACACAAAAGTATCTTGTCCACGAAGAGTTCACAAGTCTGTTTTTCTTCTCTTCTCTAGCCTCAAAAAAATCTCCTGTCAAAAGTCTGATGGGTTAGGGTGTGATTTTTTTATAGGATTTGATATTTATACTTTCTACTAAAAAGTCTCACACAATCCCATATAAAAAAATCCTTCAAAATCAACAAATTTTTCAATACCATAAGACTTTTTATTATTTGTTTAAAGTCCTGATCGAATATCACTGGATTTGGACACTCTATTTAAAAAGTCATAAAAGTCTTAATGGAATACCACAAAACTTTTTAGATTATTTAAAAGTCTTAATTGAATACCACAAGACTTATTTAACTTAAAATAGTCTTTTAAAATCTCAATTCAATACATCCCGTTTTTCTTAGTTTCATAGAAAAAGACTTTCTCGGACTTATTTCCATGGAGAATTTCTCTCACGGCTCGGACCGTCCGAGAGTGCCCCAATCCTTCTAACATTCCAGCATAATATTTTCATGGCTTCCGGCAGGGTTGCATCGCAACCTCCACCGATATCTTCATATTCGAGCTAAACCTGCTTCTCTTTCCTTTCGAAATTCCACCCCAAATTTGATTCCCTCGTCATTTCTGAAGAGCATTCTCTGTCGCCTTCCTGAAAAGTCTTATTTCCCTTCCTAACGCTCTCTTCTTCACATATCCATGATTCCTGCTCTCTCTTCTTCGTTTGTCTTCCTTTTCTAGAAACTGATATTGAGTTTATTTTCCCATTTTCCTTTATTTCCAAACGCTTCCATTTCCTTTTTATCTTCTCCCTTTTTACTCGATCCACCAAGTCTGATAATGAAGGGCTGAAAGACTCTTGGGCTTTATTTTCCTCTGTCCTTATTTCACTTTCACCAACCTTACAGCTTGGGCCTTCTATATGAGTGTATGTTTGACCCTTTAAAGGCCCATTCAAAAAATTACATCCATAGCCCACTCCCTGGGTATCAGTATCCACCTCACCTTCCATTTTTTCACACCTCTTCTCACCTAGATCCCTTTTGAAAATTTCAGTTATCTCTGCCGGCCCTATTGAAGACTGAAGTAGCTTCTTTCATCAGAAAGGTCACATCCATCAAATCCTCCCTCGAAACTTCTGTAAAGGTGGCACAGCTTTCTGCGGCAGAGCGCCGATTTGTCTGTTGTGTGCTTGGGGAGTGGCCTAGGGTTTGGCGATTAGGGTGTGTCAGAGAAATTGGTTTGGATTGGACTTTTGGTTTTCTGCTCTGAACATGGTTTTGCGGTGAAAATTCCTCCTCATCTTCCCTGCGACAAAATTCGTTTTGTGCCCTCGAGGATGGGCCGACCTCGTTCCCACCACAAAAGTTTGTATCATGGGTCTTCGATGGGGAAGTAAGATGTTTTTGGTTGTTAGGTTGTGGATGGGATAAAATTGGACTTTGGTTTTCAGGTTGTCGATGAGCCGTAGTACTAGGATTTTGAGAAGGGGATAAGTCACGGTTACTCGGCTTTCTGTATAAGGTGGTTGTGGTTCTTTGTTCGAAAAATCCATTTTTGAGGTGCCCTCTTTGTGTTTAGCATTTTTGGGATTGTCTTCCCCCTAGTTAGCTCGCATCCATGCCCTAAACATGAAATTAAGCTTTCTCACTAGGTCTTCATTGTTGAAATCCGCCTCTCCTTCCTCCACACATTCTCTATACGAATGACCCAGAAACCCACATTTAAAGCAGAACTCTTGTAGTCTATCGTATAGAACCGGGATGGTTGTTGCTGAGTCCCCTCCAGAATTTTTCAGAGAGAGCCATTGTTTTAGGGGTTTGGAAACTTCAATGTTGACTCTAACCCTGATATATCTGCCCACATAGTTTCCGTTCGGCCCCATATCCTAGTTGCTTTGTCAAGAAAAATGTCGCTCCCTTATTCATGCAAACAACTGGTACGTTGTGAAGTTGTACCCAAAAGTGTACCCTATTGAACTTTTGTTTTGCAATTTCACCCAATCCCATTAAGGTAGTTAAGACCAGTAATGAGTTATCGAAATGCCACGGACCCAACCTTAGGATTCTTTTTCGGTCAATTTCATTGGCAAAATGACACCCATTCGATTTTAACTCCGTGGATTACTTTCCATGCATTTTGCGTAGTTATTTTGAAAGCCTCCCTGTTGATGATGAGTTTTGTTGACAAAACTTTTCCCGCAAGGCACAACCCCAGCATCTCCTCCCCCACCCCACCTACTCGAGCTTCCCTGGTAGTTGGATTTTGTTATTAACGATTTCCTCGGTCTCCATTCTTAAAAACGTCTATAAGAAGAAAAACTCCCTATCCACACCCACAGACAGGGTGAAAAAGAAAAAAACGAGAACCCTATAGCAGCTACCACACTCCCTAAAGCGAGAGGGGAGATATTTTTAACATCAGACCAAGTTACTTCTTTACATAACCAATAACTTAACCAACTTAAAGGCTGAGGTGTTTTATTGTTTAATTTAATTGCTTTTAGTGCTTCTTCTTCAAAATAAATAACATGTCGTTTCCATTGGTTTGGCCAATTCATATATAGATTCCTGTACATAACCAACTCAAAGGCTGAGGTTTTGCCTCATTTTTTGAGCATTTTCTTTTCCCACTTTTACTTTGGCCATTATTGTTTCATTTTTGGCTATAAAGGATACAAAGCAACTAATAATTATTCAGAATAAAATGAATGTTTTGAATCTCTATTCCAATTAGTGAACCCACATTAATTATTATTATTATTTTTTTTAAATGTAATTTTTATAATAAGATAAGTGATATGTAAACAAAGTGAAAAGAAATGGCTGATTAAATCTTTATCTTTTTATATATTTAAAAATAATATTTTTTTTATAAAAAAAAATGAAGTCATTAAATTATAATTTTATAAATACATAAAAAGACCCAAAAAAAAAAAAAATTGTCCTCTTTTAATCTTTATTTGTTCACTTATCACCATTCTTATAATAAAGTAGTAACAATTGTCTAGTGTGATGTCTAGATAATTAGTTCAATCAATATAAACTTTTTAAGTGGTACAAAAAATTTAGGGTTTAAATTTACTTATATGAGTGTGAAAAGAAATTAGTTGTCATTGAAGGTAAAGCCAGCAAAGGGTGCTCATCTTACAAATGGTAATTATTACATTATTTAAAATTTATGGTATTTTCGTAAATGATGATTGAGACTCGACTGTTCTCTGTTAAGAAAAATTTATGAATATTTGACAAATACCGCGAGCGATCAAATGAAAGATATTACTATCTGGTAAACACATTAGTTGTGAAAATCAACTGTGAAAAATAATCAATTATCCATTTAAATTTAAATGATCAATATTTATCAAACACTTTAATAACTTAATACATACAAGAGGTCCGCTACCAAAAAGCTAAAAATAAGCTGCATAAGACTCCAAATTTTTTATGCTTCAAGTTAGAAAAAAAAAAAAAAGAGTAAAGAATTGGGTTAAAAAGAACTACATGCTCTCTCTTATTTTCAAAATAATAAGTCTAATAAAATCAGGTTAAAGGCAATAATAAATGGAATTAATCAACTATTTAAAGCATTAACGTGCATTGCAATCCCAAAAAAATAAAATAAAATAGTAACACTTATACATTAAATTCTTGAAGTCATTAATCGAAGTAAAAAATTTCTAACAACCCACGTGTAAATAAAACTTAACTTCACGAAAAAGAATATTAACATTGTTTTATTTTTTTTCTCCTTTTGTTTGTTATTGACTTTGTTAAGTCATTGGGAGTACCATTAATTCAACTGTAATTCGTTAATTAAATCTTAAACAATCATAACTTACACCAATTTGGGCTTCATAATTATCAATGGAAATTTACTTAATGTTCCAGCTATCTCTTTTGATGATTGAATCTAACTAATTAAAAAACTAATTTAATTGATAGAATTTTCCAACACATATATAAATATTTCTCCATAATTACACGTACTCAATATGAAATATGAGATGATTGTGATCATCTATATCATTCTCACCCTTTACAAATTTGTGTGTCATATATCTCATATACACAAAACACTCAGATACTAATCAATATTATTGGGCCCAACTAATCAAAATATTAATTCAAACCCATATATAAACATTTCCTTGTAATTATTATACCAACTCAATATAAAATATTAAATGATCGTAAATATCTATGAGAATGAAAGAAATGGGTAATTGTTAAATTAAACAATATTGAAAGTAAAACATCAAATAATAAATCTTCCCCACTTCAAATATTTCCAAAGTTTAAGATACAAATAAAATAAAATAAGCATTTTTGGAAGCAACAGAAGTTGGGAAAAAAAGCAAAAGAAGAAAGCAGAAAAAATAATTATGAACAAAAATGAAAAGTTATTTTCGAGGGTGGACTTGATATTATTAATATGAAGATGTGCCATTGAATCTAGACTTATAAAGTACTTTTTAATTTGTTTGATTCTTCGTCACATTACTTCACTCTTGCTATATTTCATCTTCTTTCAATCACAGTCACAATCTCTAAGTCTTTTCTTTTTCTGTAGACATGGATGTAGACCCGGTCACGGTTCCGGTTCGGAATCGGAATCGAACCGGTTGGAACCGGAAGGTTCCGGTTCCAACCGGTTCCGGTTTCGGAACCGGAACCGTGGCCGACCGGTTCGGTTGGGGTTCGACCCCAACTCGAACCGGTCGGAACCGGTGGAACGGTACGGTTCCACCGATTCGACGGTTCCTGTTGGAGCCGTAGGGTTCCAACAGGAACCCTAGCCGTTGGGGGGCAGGGAGCCAACAGCTCCCTACCCAAATATGCAAAAAAAAAAAAAAATTAAAAAAAAATTATAAATTAAAATCTAAATTACTAATATATCTCTAATAACGGTAATAAAACGGTTATATTTATGGGCATTTTTGGTATCAAAAAAATTCTAAAACTCTATAAATATGATTCATTTTTCATTATTTCAACACACCAGATTCTCAACTCTCTCATTTTCTATAATTCTCTTATTCTCAATCTCAATTCAATACAATTTTCTTATAATCTTATTCTCAATCTCAATTCAATTAGTTGTTAATTTGTTATCATTCGCAAATCGCAATTATTCAATTTTATTATTTTTCTTCCTAATTTCTCAAATGAAAAATGGCAAGCTCATCTGAGAATATAATGTCAAATATGCCAACTCAAGAGAGCGGCCCTAGTGTCGGTGCACAATCACGGAGAAGAGAAATTAAGGCTCGGTCCTCGGATATTTTCAAAATTCATTTTCCTTTGGAACGCCTAGAAGATGATTCACAACGAGCAATTTGCACCTATTGTGGGGTTACCTATAAATTTTCTGGTGGATACGGCAATATGATCAAACACATGGAAAAACATCATCCGGTTGAACTTGGCATTGATACGACGTAAACTCAAATGGCTAGGTACGCATCATCTAGTAGAGGTACGAGTGCTGTAGATTTATTTAAATATTCTGATGCAAAAAATAGAGAAGAATTTACGAAATTAACTTGTATGTCACATCTTTCTTTAAGCTTTGGTGAAAAATTTCATTTTACTAATTACGTGCATAATGCTTTAAACACTGCTGCATGTAGAATGACTCGAAACACAACAAAACGTCATATTTTTAAATTATATAAAGATGATACAATTATTTTAAATGAAATATTTAAAGAGATGAAAGGTCGTATTTCTATATGTTCTGATATTTGGAGTGACCATTGGCAAACACACTCATACATGGGTGTGACTTGTCATTGGATTGATGCATCATTTACCATGCAAAAACGAATTATTGCATTTAGAGTTTTTAATAACCAACATACTGCACATAATATTTATAGAATGATGAATGTAATTTTTGATGAATATGGTTTACTGCACAAAATTTTAACAATTGGATTTGATAATGCATCTGCAAATACTGCATCCATCAATGATTTAAAATCCTTATGTCAACCAAATTTAGGGGGTCAATTTTTTCATATTCGTTGTACATGTCATGTCCTTAACTTATGTGTTCAAGACGGTCTAAAATTATTATCACCTTTCATTGATCCAATTAAAACGACACTTAACTGTATTTGGTCATATTCTCAAGTTAGGAGAGAATGGATGAAGTTTTATAAAATAAATGGTATTAAACCAATTAAATTTTCAAGAGATGTTCCAACACGTTGGAATTCAACTTATTTTCTTTTATGTCAAGCATTTCAATACAAAGATACATTATAAGATACATTATGTAGTTTTTTTTCTCAACATGTTCAAAATATCACACTTTATCCTAGTCAATGGGATATTTGTGAAATTTTTTTAGATATTTTAAAAGTTTTTAATGACGCTACTTTAATTTTTAGCGGTGTTTATTATCCTACATCACATTTATTTGTTCTTGAAAGTTTGAATATTATTGGTACTTTATATGAACATGCTGAAAGTAGCGATCCTAATGATTATGTTTTGTTCGAAGCCATTACTGCTATGAAGGTAAAATGGTTGCATTATTTTAGAGAAATTCCTTTATTTTATCTTATTGCTGTTGTTTTTTTTATCCTAGATTTAAATTAGAAGGTTTGAATGGTGCGTTACAAGCTTACTATGGTTATTTAAGAATATTAGCTGAAATTGATATTACAAGAATAATGACGAAATTAAGAAATGATTTAATTGATTTATTTAATGATTATATTGTAAGATATAACTTAGGAACATTAGGTGAATCTAGTAGTAGCGAACTGGTAATTCAAACAAGACTTAGCGCAGGAGACTGTTGGTTATTACAATGAAATAAAAAATCTAGGGATACGACAACTAATAACCCCGAATTAGATAATTATTTATCTACAAATTTCGAGTTTTCTACTGAAAGTTTAGTTAGTAAAAATTTTAAAATCCTTGAATGGTGGAACCGACATAAAAATATATATAATATTTTATCAATTATTGCTAAAGAGATATTGGCAGCACATATTTCCATCGTTGCGGTTGAGCAAGCCTTCAGCTTGGGAGGCAATATATTGGAAGCTAGGCGATCTTCATTACATCCAAGCACTCTAGAAGCAACAGCTTGTGTGGATGATTGGACTCGAGCTGATCTGAGACAACAAGAAGATGCCCCCGATGATTTTGAAGATTTGTTCGATAATGCATCTGCAAGTGCAACAACAAGTGCAAGCGGAACCGAAGCCGAATGATCAACTGATAATGATGATTGATAATTGTAAAATTGTAATTTACAAGGGGATATGTCTTAAAATTGTAATGGAACTACGTGAGCTTTGATTCCTCTCACCCTTGGAGGATACGTAGGCAACTTAAATTTTTAAAAATTTAAGCTCAAGCTCTTCAATGTAATAATTTTATTTATTTATAAAATTAATCTCATTTATTTTAATTAATTTTCAAAATTTAAAAAAAAAGGTTTGGAACCGAACCGGTCGGTGAACCGAAACCGAACCGCCGGCCGGGTCTACATGGATGTATATTTATCCAAAAATTTGTGTTCAAAATTTTAATGGATAATTATTTTCATAATTAATTAGTTAATTATAGTGGAGAATTATTAAATTAGTACATTTTAGTAAACGATGACCTTAATCTTTATTAATTTTTTTTAAACAAATAATTTAATTTTTTTTTTCAAAAATCATTTCTAATTGAACTTATATATCTCTCTCTCACTATTTTTCATGTTGATTCTCTATTGGTGATTTTCCTTCTGCTAAAAAAAATACATAAATTTATATACGTCATCATAACATCATTTTTCAAATCTTATCATGACATTATTTTTTAAATTTATTATTACTTCTTAACAAATTATTGTTATTTTTTATTTATATTAAAAAGTTTATATATATATATATATATATATATATATATTTTTTTTTTTTACAACAATCTAAATTTAATTATTAAAAGTATCCTAAAAATATACATATAAATATAATTAGTGAGGGAAAAAAAATTAATAAGACTCACTAAAATTTTCCGTCTAAAGTCCCCCAGAGAGATTGAGCGGACCTTCATATCTATAACTATCAAATTCGTCATTTTTGTGTCCATTTTATCGTCATCTTTAATGTCTTATCTTTTATTTCAGGGAAAGCTTTGACTGGATCAAATTATAACCTAGTCATTTATTTTAAAAAAAAAAAATTTAAAAATCTTTTTTCGATTATACTCCACAATCGACATTTATAATCCATTTTAAAAAACGACCAAAATCCCCATCATTTTTTGACAAAATTAATCACTAATCTATGTATTTTTTTTTTTTAAAAAAAAAAAGTTGCATAGACAGTTTTATAAAAATATACTAGAGAATTCTTTCTTTTTATGTTTTATTAGAATTTTAAGTTATATCAAATAGAAATATTATTTTTCATTGAAAAACTAAATCCAACAACTACTTTAAAAACCTTTGGCAAACTTTAAAACCTTTGGCAAACTTTCTAAAGAGGACTAATGGGGTGATTAGCTCAAATCATATAGAAGAAATTCTATCCTTTAAAATTAAAACCCACTTAGATTAATAATATTCCGTTAATTGTCAATTTTTTTTTTTTTTTACTTCGAATTTGTTTATCTCTCAACTGTCATATTTGTTTATTACAAAAGAACAAATTGTCCTAAAAAGTGTATTGGACTGTTTAACATTGTAAAGTCAGAATGATTTTGGAAGAATTTATAACATAAGGAAGATATAATTAAATTCAGGGAAATTATAATTTCCATTCAAAGAATTGTTAAAGTTGAATCTTTTTCAAAAACTTTTTAAGTGTTCAATTTTTCACTTGAAGTTAAAAAAATATTCACTTTTCCACCCCCAAACGTTAACATCGTTAGAATTCAGGGATATGTGTATTTTAAAATATTTTAATGAAAACTACATTCCGATACGAGTCCGTAGGAAAAAATGGGGACCAAATCGGAGTTCGGAAACTCTGAAATGGAGAAAATGAAGTTTTAGTGTTCATCAGCCCTCGGAGTCGCGACGCGGAGCCTTGGGAGTCGAGATGCTCCAAAGTGCGAGAGCAACTGCGAGAGCTAAATGTCTCGGCGTCGCAATGCGAAAGAATGGGAGTCGCGACACTCCTAGGTCTGATGCTCAGTGTCGCGACGCTGGAAGGTCAGTGTCGCGACGCTCCTCTAGGCAGTGAGCAATTTCAACCTTCAAATCAATCCTAAACACTTTCAATTTTCTCCTATCATTTCAATACACCTTAAAACCAATTTTAACATCAAAATCAACCACAACACATGTTATACAACTAACATACATGTATTCTAAATATATATATATTTATGTATTTGTTTGAATCAAAACACAAACCAATTTAGAATCTCACTATGAAATATCTCATGAACAATTCTAGTTCACCCAAAGGTGGTCGAGTAACTAGAATGGTAATCATAGCTCTAAGCTTTAATCTAGAGTTCAAAACTCTTATTAATTGTTCCATGTCCAATATGTACATATTTGACCTAATTAACAAGCATATTGTGTTTATACTTCCAAAACATCATAACATAATTTATTAGCCTTATTTCAACTTTAAGGTATATAATCATGCATCGAATACATAATTCATCACTATATATCTCACTAATGAAAACTCACTAATGAAGAACATAGCTTAAGAGAACTTCAAACTTACATAGTAAGCTTGATGCAAAGATCCAATCTCATTCTCTTTGTTGAAATGGTTGGAGAACTTCCAAGGTTTGCAAGTTTGACTTCAAGATCCAATCTTGATTTCTCCTACATGAAATGTAGTAGAGACCTCACAAAACTTCTCTAAACACTTCTCTAACTTAGGCTAATTTCTCCAAGAATTACTTGTATTTTGCTTTCTTAAGCTTAATTAAAACCTTCATAAAGCTTGCTATTTATAGCAAAACTTAGGCAATTTTTAATTAATAAAAGTTCTAATAAACTATTATGTGAGCTTAATCTAATTTATCCAAATATGTATAATTAGGTGTGACTAATAACTTTTGTCTACCACTTTGATTTAATCCAATTAAATAAAGACAAAGATTAGGAAATGGATCAGTTCAATGTTTGCCACTTTAATTTGATCCAATTAAATCAAGCCAAAAACAACTATAAATACATACTTGCATTTACCAAAATATCCTCAAATGGTAGAGATAATTATGAAATTATGACAAAGCCTTTGTGTAAATATTGAATTAATCCAATTAGGTCGAAGTAAATAATCAATGTTATCCAAAAATCCAATTAGGTAAATGTCATTCCAAATGAATAAAATAATCAAAGTGTGTAAAACAAGCCACCATAATCACCACCAACTTCTATGAACCAAAAGTGAATAAAGTTGACTAGTGATGTGAGTTGGTGGGCCCCATTTTAAAATTCAAAATTCGAGTGGGCCCGCTTAACACATTTCGGGCTCGAGTTCGTTTAATTCCGAATTAACGAATTTTCCATTGCGACATAATTAAATCCAATTTAATTAAATAATTATGCATTGCAAAATTATTATTAAAGTCGCTTACGAATGAATTCTAAATTAATTCGTTCGCCCGAATTAAAATCCAATTTTAATTCCACGTTGAAATCTAATTTCAATTAATATATCGAATATATTATTTAATCGATTAATTCCAAATTAATCGTTCTCTCTCTTCTTTGCGAATTTTATCCCAGATAAATTCTTGTCGTAATTAATCATAAATTAATTTTCTCTCTCCCATAATTAATCCCAAATTAATTATGTTCGAGTCAAACGTCATCGGTGAATCTTTGGGATGCGACCCATGAGATCCTTGGATATGTTGGTAGTAAATCTGGTCATCAGACTATCCGAATACGTGCGTACCCCATACCACATTCTTACCGATTTACAAGACATGGTTGGCTTCTAGCAAAGCACTGTGCCTACCCAATTCTCCAGAAATATTCTTTTAAGGAATACATAATCTATACCAGGCGTAGTATACTAAGTATAGCGTATTACGATCCAGTATCAGAAGTCACATGCTAAGTCTGGGGCTGGAATTGTGTCTGTCCCGTACGAAGCATATATCGGATCACTAGCAACTAGTCTCTTTAATCGGATAATCATGACCTTGTCATATTATCCCGATAGTTGCAACATATTAGAGTACCAGTTTTGTATCCCTGCATGATCATCATCTCCATATGACTGAAGTGATATTTCCATCTTGACATTACACCCAATACACTATGATTCTCAATAAACCCAGAAGAGGCGTACACAGAACCTGTTAAAGTCCCGATAGTTGCAACATATTAGAGTACCAGTTTTGTATCCCTACGTGATCATCATCTCCATATGACTGAAGTAATATTTCCATCTTGACATCACACCCAATACACTATGATTCTCAATAAACCCAGAAGAGGCGTACACAGAACCTGTTAAAGTCCCGGACGACCAAAACCAAAGCGTATTGATTGTCGTAAGTATTAGCGATGCAAGTATCAGGTTAAGACCAAATACATCTACCGTGATTCGGATTCCCATAGACACATAGTCATACTACCAATGGGATTCCAAGGGGTCTATCCAGAGTGAAGTTGTTTCCGTACCATTGGTAAAAAGAACCTCCTATTACACTTGCATGAGTATCCAATACCCAAATATATGAGAACTATACCGCTACGCTTCCATAATGCGCACAAGTGTAATACTAGTCTATTCCGCATTATCGATGTCCAGTCTCGATAATACTACGACTATGGATATTTAATGATTAAACCTTTAGTGGATTGATACTGTCTCATATCTTATTAATCCGGAACTAATCATAAGTTCTTTTATCATTTATATATTCAAGTAATCTAATTACAAAATGATAAAATGGCAATTTCCTTTGTCACATAGTTAATTTGTACAAAAACCACAATGTCTTTTACAAATAGTGATGCTATGGGTCATAATTTTCCAACAATCTCTCACTTGGCCTATAGCCAATCACTCAAGTATCTAACACCTGAACTATGTACATGTCGCTCAAACTTTTACTGAGGACTAGCCTTCGTCAACGGATTTGCAATGTTGTCATCTGATGCGACCTTCTGGATCTTCACATCGCCACGATGTATGATCTCACGAATCAGATGGAAACAAAGAAGTACATGCTTGGATCATTGATGAGACCGCGATTCCTTAGTCTGCGCTATAGCCATGTTATTGTCACAATACAAAGAAACGAGCTAGCTGCTAACGAAACTACTCCTAATCCAATTAGGAATTTACAGATCCAAACTGCCTCTTTTGCTGCCTCAACTACAGTAATGTATTCCGCTTCTGTTGTTGAATCGGCAACAGTCTCTTGCTTGGAAGATTTCCAGCTCACTGCTCCGTTATTCAAACAAAATATGTACCGGATTGCGACTTACAGTCGTCTTTATCGGTTTAGAAACTTGCATCGGTAAACCCAGTTACCTCAAGTTCTCCATCTCCATATACTAAGAAAACATCCTTAGTTCGTCTAAGATACTTAAGGATGTTCTTAACCGCAACCCAGTGACCATCACCTGGATCGACCTGATAGCAACTACACATGCTCAAAGCATACGAGACATCATGTCGCATACATATCATGGCATACATGATCGATCCGACTGCAGAAGCGAATGAGATCTGACTCATGTTGTCTCTCTCATCATGAGTTTTAGGACACATGTCCTTAGATAGAGAGACGTCATGTGACACTGGCAACAGTCCCCTATTAGACTGATCCATGTTGAATCTCTTCAACACTTTATCAATGTACGTGCTCTGGGAGAGTCCAAGTAGCTTTCTAGATCTATCCCGATATATCTTTATTCCCAGAATAAAGGCTGCTTCTCCCAGATCTTTCATGGACAATTTTAATGAAAGCCAAGCTTTCACCGATTGTAGCATGGGAATATCATTGCCAATAAGCAATACATCATCTACGTAAAGGAAAATGAATGTCAATACGCTCTCACTAACATTCTTATATACACAAGGATCATCATCGTTTTGAACGAAATCATATTCTTTTATGATCTCATCAAAATGTTGGTTCCAAGAACGCGATGCTTGCTTCAATCCATAAATGGATCGATTTAACTTGCAAACCTTGTTTGCATGTTTTGGTACGAAAAAACCATCAGGCTGTTGTATATAAACATCTTCCAAAAGGTTTCCGTTAAGGAAAGCGGTTTTGACGTCAATCTGTCATATTTCATAATCCAAATATGCAGTAATATCAAGTATTATCCGAATAGATTTAATCATGGCAACAAGTGAAAAAGTTTCATCGTAATCGACACCATGTCGTTGACGATACCCTTTCTCTACAAGCCTAGCTTTGTACGTTTGTATGTTGCCATCCATGTCAGTCTTCTTCTTGAAGACCCATTTGCAACCAATAGGCTTTACGCCTTCTGGTGCATCAACCAGTGTCCAAACTTGGTTGGTATACATGGAATCCATTTCGGACTTCATGGCTTCTTGCCATAAAACGGAGTCGATATCTTGTGTCGCTTCCTCATATGTAACCGGCTCATTATCCTCAATAAGATTAATATCTACGTGAGCTAAGATCAGAAACCCATACCTCTCAGGTTGTTTTCTGACTCTCTCTGACCTACGCGGTTCTTGTGTATTAGAAGATTGTGGTACAGTCTCATCCCTGATGAACTTTTCGTGTTCCGTTTGGGAGTCGATGTCAGGAACAGTATCACTCCGATTTTCATCGAGTTCTACTTTCCTCCCACTTACCACTGCATTTAGGAATTCCTTTTCAAGGAAAACCGCATGTAGAGCAACAAATACCTTGTTCTCTTGTGGGTGGTAGAAGTAATATCCTTTGGTTTCCCTAGGATAACCTACAAATAGGCACTTATCCGATTTGGGTTATAGTTTGGTACCATCCAAACGTTTAACGTATGCCCAGCAACCCCAAATCTTCAGGAATGTGAAACCCGATTTATTTCTTGTCTATATTTCATATGGAGTCTGTTGAACAGACTTTGACGGAACCTTATTCAAAATAAGTATTGCATTGTTCAATGCATATCCACAGAAGGAAATTGGTAGCTCTGTGCGACTCATCATAGACCTTACCATGTCCAACAAAGTTCAGTTTCTCCGTTCGGACACACCGTTTAATTGAGGTGTTCCGGGAGGAGTCCACTTTGAAAAAATACCATACTCTTTCAAGTAATCTAGAAACTCATTGTTTAAGTATTCTCCACCATGGTCTGACCGTAATGTTTTAATACTTTTGCCGGTCTGTTTTTCTACTTCGTGTCGAAACTCTTTGAATTTCTCAAAGGTTTCCGACTTGTGTCTCATAAGATACACATAACCATAACGCGATGCATCATCCGTAAAGGTTACGAAGTATTCATATCCACCTCTAGCCTGGCTAGACATGGGCCCACATACGTCACTATAAACGAGGGCTAATAGTTCGGTGGCACGTGCACATTTACCGCTAAAAGGTGTTTTAGGCATTTTTCCTAATAAACAAGATTCGCAGACGTCATATGAATTTGGATCAAATTCTTCCAAGTATCCACTCTTCGAAAGCGTGGATATACGAGTCTTGTTAATGTGTCCCAGACGAAAATGCCACATATAAGTTTCATCTTTGTTACTTAATTTAAGCCTTTTGTTTGTCATGTTACATGTTTGAGATTGATTTATATTCAAAATATAAAGACCATTATTAACATCAGCACTGCATATCTCAAAATCATTTTTATAAACAAAACACTCGGTGTTTCCGAATACAAAAGTATACCCACATTGGGTCAAACAAGATACAGATATAATGTTTCTAGTCAAACTAGGTACATAATAGCATTTTGATAAATTAAGTACATGCCCCGAGGGTAGTTCCAAAATTTAGGTCCCAACAGCCAAAACGGTGACTCTAGTCCCATTTCCAACTTGGAGATCAATCTCCCCGGAAGCCAGTCTCCTGCTAATCTGCAGATCCTGCACATCAGTACATATATGAGTACCACAACTAGAATAAAAAATCCAATTTTTAAAACTAGAAGTAGACATGTTTATCTCTATAACAAACATACCTGAAGCCGGAGTCTTGCACGCCTTCACTTTCTTCATGTGCGCCTTATACTCATGGCAGTCACGCTTCCAGTGACCCCGTTTGCCACACTACAGGTAGACATCTTGGGATTTGTCTTTTGCCTTCCCAGAAGACTTTGATGATTTGGCCTTGCCCTTTCTTTTCTTCTTCTTCTTCACACCTCCAGTAGCCTTTGGCCAAACCTTGGCAGACTGAGATGTCGAAGCGAAGTGCGCCTCGCGCTTCTTGCCTTTTAAAAGATATTTTTCTACTTCTCGCAACATTACCATCAACTCTCCAAGAGTATGATCTTGATTCATCATATTGTAGTTCATGATGAACCCGCTCCAGCTGTTAGGAAGAGACTGTAAGATCAAATCTATGGAAGTCTCTGCCTCGAAGACTATGCCCAGCTGTCCCAGTTGTTCGATATCAGCAATCATCTGTGACACATGGTGCTCGACAGATGTACCCTATGACATACGAGAGCGAAAGAGCTTCTTCTGCAATTTGTACCTCTGCGATCTAAGGTTAGATCGGTGAAGGTCCTTCAATTTCAACATCATAGTATAATAATCCAATCCCTTGTTCTTGCGACGAAATTGAGGGGTCATTGCAGCGAGCATGATAGATTGATAAGTTGAGTTGTCATGGTTATGAGTCTTCCAAAGCTCAAGCTCAAGCGGCTGCTCAATTCCGGGCTTAGGCCCGTGAGGTCTCTCTATTGTATAGAGAATCTTCTCAGCCCCCAGGACAATCCTGAGGTTCATATCCCAGTTAGGAAAGTTCGCACCATTAAAGACATTTTCGCCAATGATAATGTCCCTAACGTTGATCTTTCCGGCCATCTTAATTGCAATAGTCTAACTATTCAATTAACGATTTTGGGTACAGTTCAACTGTTACAAAAAATAATAAAATATTAGTCCAACTAATATAAATATGTAAAATGACAAAAATAATTTGAAAGCGCGTATTTGAATGAAATTGCAAATTCAATATTGGCCTCCCACTATTTTTCGGCGAGCCTCTAACCCTCTGTTGAGTACTCGGGAAACCTAGTTTCCTAGTGGGCTAGGATCCCATTAAATAACACATAACCTTGAATTTGGCCAACAAGCTGTATGATATTTAGCTAGGTAGATCTCTAAGATCAATTGGATCTCATCTAATTCCTAGATCCGGTAGGTGGACCTCTAAATCTGAAACATATATACAATATATATGCCAATATATCCAATATATTTCCTAACCTTTTCCTCTGAATCAACTAAGTCTTGGCTTTGGCTCAACAAGCTTAATGATTCAAGTTAAGCGGGACCCATTGACAGTGGGAAAGCTTCATAATCCACGTCGATGAACAAGAAGTGACCTTGACTTTCGCCAACAAGTTACAACTTGCCCAAGACATGCGATATGGAACAAAGCTTTCATGGTTCAAACACATCCGCGATGGACATTGATCTTGACTTTGGCCAACAAACCAATGCCAATCTTGGATCTTGAGAGAGAACCACTCAATGGAAGGAAATCGATTAATATTTGTTTGAGGGTTTTTCGCGTAAATTGGCAACCAATTTATTATCTTTGATTAGGTCTCATCATACACCCTTAAGCATGCATTCTAAAAGCATAATAAGGCGCGAAATAAATAATAACGATATGCGGATGGATATTTAAAAAATTGTTCCTAGAACAAATCTCTCCATTTCCTCTCCCCGGCTAGCACTATTCTAACTTCTACCCAATTACATAATACTATAAAGAAACCTCATTAACATTGAGGAGAATTGGTGAGAAGAGAAATACAAAGAGTCAAGAGATATAAGGCTAGACACGCATGTCCAATTTAATAAATTCTAAATTTATTACAACAATTTCCAAAATTGCCCTTACTCATCTAATATCCATCCGATATACATTATTCATACAATACATCCATGTATTCACACAAAGCATGTTATTTAATCAATCTAATCCAATTAATTAATCTTTGAATTAATGATCATCCAATATTCAAACAACGATTTGATTTGCGCGATTCCAACTCGTTTAAGAATAAGTACTCAAATTGCGTATTCTTGAATTATATCGAACTATAATTTTAAATCTGATTTAATTTGTATTCAATACTAATTCTAATTTAATTCCAAATTAAATAATTACACTTATATTTGTGCCTTTTAGACTTAGATTCTAAATCCAATCTAAATGGGTCTCAAAGGCGCAATTAACATCCAATGTCAATTTAATTAAAGTTCAATGAGCTTTTAATTAATTCTTAAGGCATGGACTTTGGCAACCAAAGCCCAATTAAGGAATCGCCCTATTTGCCATAAAATTAATTTTGGCCCATTAGGCCCAATTAAATAGTCAAAGGCCCAATTATTATACTTGGACTTTATGGAATGGTTTTAGGCCCAAATTTGGATCCAATCCAATTGTACTAAACCAATTTGGCACAACCAAGCCCATTAAGCCCATATACAAGAATATTAGCCCAATTCAAAATTAAAGGCTTATTTTAATTAATACAAAATTCCAAATTTCACATTAATCTTTGTGGAGGCTGATTTCGGTAGTGGTCCACAATCGAGATTATCAAAAGTAGGGCACGAGCGAACCTGCAAAATGAGTAGAGTGAATGAGGAGCTTACTGCCCACCGGTGTGGTGGAAGCCGTAGGCACTCCGACACTCAAGTTAGTGTCAATGAAGAATATAGTTCTAGATCGGAGAGTCAAGGTTTCAGGAATACCTTAACTTCAGTTTGAATGCCGTGAGGGTGGGGTATGCTAACAATGTCTGTGTGATGGGTCGTGTCTGAAGATCTCCCCTCTCTATTATTTCGTTTCTTTCCTTTATAGGTTCTCTATTCTGCCCGTTGGAGTTTCCATCAATGTGAGTTATTCCTGATTTTCCATGCTTGATAACTGACGATCGTGTCTTAAAACTCGAATCTATCGACTTCATGGCGATCTTTATTGAGTTTTGATTTCCTCTTGATTCCAGTAACTGGTGTCCGTTGGCTCCCTTTGTGTTAACGGGCTTGGGCCCTTGAGGCGGTCCGGGTCGGTCCCTTGCGTGACATTCCATTTGTGGGCCCAGTCTGCTGGATGGGCCTCAGGTTTGTGGTTGGTTTTGCGGTGTAATGTCGTTTTTACCCTTGGGGCCAATTTTGGCCCAAACAGTTTGTCCCATACTCTCTAAGTCTGGGAGTCCTAGGCTTAGAGAGTACCTTCGAGTACGTCGAGTGAATCTGGAAATGTTCTTCAATTTTGTTGATCATGGCTGTGATCTAGGGCAAATCTTCGTCGTACGGCTCGTGAGTGGGGAATTTTGGTCTCCATGATTCTGGCTTTCGATAGTAATTTTGGAGGTGTCTTTGGATCCATCGACATATCGTAATGGGGGAACTCATATTTCAAGTACGTCGACCTTGTGAGCTTATGGGTGATCATCCAATGCGAATTGAACCGAACAGTGGCTTTGGTGCATGTCGTATGGGATCAGGGGACGTACAAGGTCGACTGAACCAGACGTTTGTTCAGGTGAAACCTCACTCGACTTGCATGTGCCAAGTGATTACTATACCTTTGTTTGACTCGACATGAGTCAGCAGAGGGTGTCTTTGGTCAACAGAATGAGACAGACGTTCTAAGGTGAGCTCACTCGACTTGTATGTGACGAGTTATTTATCATGTCTTTTGCTTGACTCGACGTGAGTTAGCACGGTCGTCTCCCGGTTGACTGAATTGGATGACGGCTCAGGATTTATTTCACCTGACATGTCAAATGTGTCGATTGATTTTCATAACCATTATCTCATCAGGGGAAGTCCCTGGTCGACTGAACCGGATTGTGGTTCAGGATTATTTTCACTCGACATGTCGAGTATGTCGAATGACTGTCTTAACCATTATCTCATCAGGGGAAGTCCCCGGTCGACTGAACCGGATTGTGGTTCAGGAGTAGCTTCACTCGACTTGTCGAGTAAAATAAAATAATTCTTATTTTATCAGGGGGATGTCCCCGGTCGACTGAACTTGATGGGGGTTCAGGAGTGGCTTCATTCGACTTGTCGAGTGAAAAATATAATTCTTATTTTATCACGGGGATGTCCCCGGTCGACTGAACTTGATAGGGTTCAGAAGTGGCTTCATTCGACTTGTCAAGTGAAAAACATAATTCTTATTTTATCAGGGGGATGTCCCCGGTCGACTGAACTTGATGGGGTTCAGGAGTGGCTTCATTCGACTTGTCGAGTGAAAAACATAATTCTTATTTTATCAGGGGGATGTCCCCGGTCGACTGAACTTGATGGGGTTCAGGAATAACTTCTCTCGAGTTGTCGAGTGAAAAACATAATTCTTTTTTCATCAGGGGGATGTCCCCGGTCGAGTTGTTCTTGAAACTATTAAATATCATCGTACTCCTAACGTGGCTCGACATGAACCGACATGTAGATGTATTTGGTCCACAGATCCGACACTTGGAATATCACCAAATTGTCCCTGGCCATCAATTGCAAACCCTAGCGTGAGTTACGAGGAGTCTTTTGGCGGGAAATTTGGCGCCAATTCGAGTTGTGTGTATAAAAGAGCTTTGGGCATTTCATTTTGCTTCATTCGGAAGTCGAGTAAAGATAGAGCTCTTAAGTGTCACAAAGGTATTCTTCAAAACTTTCTCATGTTCTTCAATTTCTTTAAACATTCATATTGAATATTCAAGCTGTTCTAAGGTAGATTTGGCCGTTTGATCTTTGGGGTTTGTGTGACTCGTTGAGAAATCGTGTTTGTGGGTTTTGATCTTTAGAAGGTTGGGTACTAGGGAAGTTAGTAGTTTATATGCTAGTTGTTTGGAAGATATCGAGTGGAGACTCTCTAGGTAGCTTAGGCGCTAGTATTGACAGTTATGTTGATTCGTCGAGTGACACCAATGAGGGTGTAGAGGACAGAGATCGGTCGTATCAGGGGATGATCGAAAGTGGTGCAGTCACTCTAGCTAGGCCTTCCCAAGAGACCCCTACTGAGGCCATACCACTCAGATCTTTGCCCGCTGTCGGGGAGTCGAGTGACTTTCCTTTTACCAGTGAACCCACAAATTTACTGTCGAAAAACCCTGCTAGTCGAATGACAGGGAAATTGTTGAGGGAACTCAGCATTATGTATAGGTTCCCAGATTCTTTGGAGCTTCGGGTGCCTTCGTCGAATGAAAGAATAAATTACAAGGTCCCGGGGTGGATGAGATTCTATTACGTCCATTTTTTGTAGGGTTGAGATTTCCTATCCCGAGATTGGTCTGGGAAGTTCTAGATTATTTTCGTGTCGCCCCCTCACAATTGATGCCTAACGCTTGGAGAATCTTATTGTCGATTGAGTGTTTGGCCTTTGAGTTGGGAATCCTCTTCAAGGTAAGAGATGTGTTAGAGACTTACTACTTAAAGGAGCATTTGAAGGAAAAATGGAGATATACTTTGATCCTTAGACAGAGGAAGATGTCATTAGTTACTGGATTGCCAACTAATGATTGAGGGAATTGGCAGTCCTACTACTTCTTTGCAAATGGGGAGGGTATATTTGGATCAGCAGGGGCTGGTCGAATCCCTGAATTTTGGTATCCGTCTAGTGAGTAACTTTCTTTCCTTAATTCATAATTTTTTGAGCCAAATTCACGCATTTAAATAACCACGCATTTATTTATTGCAGATCCTTTACGAAATAGGTCACTCGTCACAACTGCACGTACAATCTCAAATACCAAAACCGTTCTATCTCTGTCGGCTGAGGAAAGACAGTGTAAAAGGATCTTGACAGAGGGAAGACTAAGGGCGACTCCGTTGTGGGAGGATATCTATCACCGAGAAGGAGGTAAAGTTCTGGCCCTCTGTAAAAATGTTTTGCCCGTGATAAATTGTAGATGGTCGATTCACATGTTGTATGGGGAGAATAGATATCGAGAGCCCCTAAAAACTGAAGAATTTTTATGCGCAGAGGAAATGATGACTGGGCCATTTACGGTAGCTTCACTCGATGAAATGAAGAGTCGAAGAAAATCAAGGAAGCATAAGAAGATAGGGGTAGAGGCAGAAGGAGAAGCTGGCACTCAAATTCGGGAGGTTATTCCGAGTGAGGGTGTCGTAAAGAAATGGAAGTCGACTGAGATGGCTTCTGCGGGGAAGAAAATGAAATCAGTCGCCGAGGCAAAAACAGAAGAGGACTCTGATAACCTCACCCTAAAAGTCCCGCGGGAGTCGACTGCAATCTCAGATCCCTCAAGCATTGACTCATTCGTCGGAGGATTACTACTTCAAGGGGATGAAGTAAGATTGTCACAAATCGGGCCTGTGGAGGCCATGAAGAAAGCCATCGCCTTACACTATCAAGTAAGGGGTTTTTTTTCTTAATCACTATTATTATTATTATTATTATTATTTTGAATGACGCTCTGAATCAAATCCCTCAGGCACTGGAATGCAGCTTATTTCTGCGAAAGAATGCAGAGTCTAATTAGAGAAGGGTCAAAGAACTGGAGAAGGCCCTGTCGGCTGCGAAGAAGGATTCGTCTGACCTAAAGTCTAGGCTGGTCGCATCGCAGAGGAAGGAGAAGGTTCTTGAGAAGGAATTGAAGGAAGTGAAAGCTACACTCAAGCTGGAGAAGGAGACCGCCGAGCTAACGATTGAAGGTTACAAGGAAGGGTTGGAAAATGTGAAGAAGGAGAAAGAGTCATTGATAGAGCAGATAGAGGACATTGCTATTGACTCCATGATGAAGAATAGGTATGACTTAATGAAGGAGTTTCTAGCTGGGAAGCACGTGGAATGGAAGCCTGAGAAATGGATTCGAGAATTCAAAGGCATGCAGCTGGCATCTCTTCGTCGGCCGAGGAAGAAGTCGAAGAGTTAGGAACGGAAATTGAAATAAAGAATGGCGAGGTCGAGCCAGTTGCAGCACCTGTTGAGGAGACGGTGGGGGTCGAGAAGCATGAAGAAGAAGGAGAAAATGTCGGACTGGCCGCTGGCCATTCTGAGCCCATAATTGTGGAGAATGAAGATGATGTCCCTGCCAGCATCCCAACAACCACTGATGTAGAGGGAGCGGGTCTTTGAGGCCAAAGATATAGGAGTTAACTGGAACGTGTTTGTGCAGTTTGTATTTATAATCGAAAGGATGGCCAAAAAAAACATTTTGTACTCTTGACGTTGTGTATAAAAATGATGAACGATTTATTATTTTGAATGTAAAAAGCAGGATGAGGATTCAATGAACAATCTTTATTGCAATTCGTCGAATAACTTCTACAAACGTCTTTGCTTTATTTAAATACGACAATTCTAAAAAGTTAACTGGCACAAAAATGACAAAACATAAATATTACCGGATAAATCTTTTAAGGTGAACCGCGTTCCAACTGTTGCGAACGGGATTCCCCTCTACGGTCTGTAACTTATAGGCTCATTTCCCAACAACCCCTGTGATAAGATAAGGGCCTTCCCAATTTGGGCCCAATTTCCCATCTCCACTTTCCTTAGTGTTCTGGAACACTCTTCGTAGGACCCAATCACCAGTGCAGAAAGTCATAGTCCTAACATTTTTGTCGAAGTATCTGGCCATCTTCTGTCGATAAGCAGGCATTCGAATGGAAGCTCTGTCCCTAGTCTCATAAATCGTGTCGAGATTGAAGTTCATCAGTTGTTGATTACTTTTTCCGTCGAGCCATTGGTATCGTAGGGAGGGGATGACTTCTTCTGTTGGAATAACCGCTTCCGTTCCAAATGCCAATGCGAAAGGAGTTTCGCCAGTGGAAGATCTCACGGTTGTTCGGTACGACCACAAGACTCCAGGTAACTCATCCGCCCAAGCGCCCTTAGCCTTCTCCAACTTCTTCTTCATTGTGTTCAAGATTGTTTTATTGGACACTCTGCTTGGCCGTTTTCTTGTGGAAAATGCGGTGTCGAGAAGTTTAGTTTGATGCCCCAGTTCTTGCAGAAATCTTGAAAGTGATGGCTGATGAACTGTGAACCATTGTCGGTCACAATTTCTCTTGATATGCTGAACCGACATATGATATTCCTCCAAACGAACGTCTGAGCCTCCTTGTCGCGTACTTTGGCAAAAGCTTCAGCTTCTATCCACTTCGAGTAATAATCCGTCATTACAAGCATGTAGACAAGTTAGCCGGGTGCGGCTGGGAGTTTTCAAACAATGTCCATGCCCCACTTCATGAACGGCCACAGAGATAAAATTGGGTTTAGTTTTTCTGGTGGTAGATGAGGAACTGGTGCGAATCTCTGGCACTTATCACACCTCTTTGTGAATTCAGCGGAGTCTAGTCTCATTGTCGGCCAGTAATACCCTGTCGAATGGGCTCGGAGAGCCAAACTCCTGCCACCTGAGTGGTTCCCACATTCCCCTTCGTGCAATTCAGTCAATACATGCTGAGCTTTGTCGTGTGTTAAGCATTCCAAGTATGGTCCCGTGAACGACCTTCTTAGCAACTGACCTTCGAACACCACGAACCTTGCAGACTGTCTTTGAACTTTCCTAACTTGCACTTTATCTTCTGGAAGCATGCCTTTTTGCAAATATTCGACGATCGGTGTCATCCAACTGTCGACTGACCTGATAGCGGCTACAACTGCCTCTTCCTTCCAGATTGCCGGCCAGCTCAAATACACTACTGGTATTGTTCATGGTTTGTCGCCTTCCATAGTCGATCCGAGGGTCGCCAATGCATCAGCTTGGGAATTTTCGCTTCTTGGGACTTGGGTTATGGAAAATTTATCGAATGTCGACCGTATATCATTTACCTTCTGTAAGTAGGAAGCCATTGTCTGACCCCTAGCCTGATAAGATCCCTCAATTTGGACGTCACTTCTATCTCTTTCGCTCTCAATTCCTTGGCCAATAATAATCCTACGACCAGTGCTTCGTACTCTGCTTCGTTGTTGGTAACTCTGAAACCACATTTGATTGCCTGTTGCAGAGTATCGCCCGTGGGAGTAGTGATCACCATTCCAAGACCACAACCCTTTTTGTTACTCGACCCGTCAACTGCTAACTTCCAAGGGACTGTCGACTGAATGGAGTTGACTTCAGCTTCGGCTGCCGCCAAAATACCGGGAGCGAAGTCGGCCACAAAATTGGCCAAAGCTTGCGACTTGATAGCCGTTCTAGGCTGGTAATCTATGTCGTGCTCTCCAAGCTCAATCGCCCACTTCATCAACCTCCCTGACAATTCAGGTTTATGGAGAATGCTCCTCAAAGGGTACGTCATGTAGACTGTGATCGCATGTCCTTGAAAATTGGGTCAGAGTTTCCTCGCGGCTGTGACAAGAGCGAAGACCAACTTCTCCATTAACGGGTAGCGTGTCTCTGCCCCTAGCAATGCTCTGCTTACATAGTAGATTGGTTGTTGATGCCCCGACTCCTCTCTCACCAAGACTCCACTGACAGTGTGTTCCGAGACTCCCAAATAGAGGTAGAGCCTTTCTTTGTCGTGTGGTTTTGACAACATGGGTGGTGAAGTTAAATACTGTTTGAGTCCTTTCAGCGCTTCCTCATAACCAGGAGTCCATTTGAATTTATTTGCCCTTTTTAAAGCTGAGAAGAATAAGAAACTCTTATCTGTGGATTTGGAGATGAACTTGTTCAACACCGCGATCCTCCCGGTTAGTCGCATGATATCCTTCGGGCTAGAAGGGGAAAAGATGTCGAGGATTGATCTAATCTGGTATGGATTTGCTTCAATGCCTCGTCGCGTGACTACGTACCCCAAGAATTTCCCTGAAGCGACACCAAACGCACACTTAGTAGGATTCAATTTCATTCCGTACCTGTCCATGATGTCGAAGGCTTCTTCCAGATGACTGAGATGTTGCTCAGATTTGACCGATTTCACCAGCATGTCGTCAATATAAACCTCCATTGTCTTCCTAATTTGACTGTCGAACATTTTATTGGCCATTCGCTGGTACGTTACTCCCGCGTTCTTCAAGCCAAATGGCATGACTTTGTAGCAGAATATCCCCCGGTTTGTGACAAAGGCTGTCTTCTCTTGATCGTCAGAATGCATGAGGATCTGGTTGTAGCCTGAATACGCATCCATGAAGCTTAATAACTCGTGTCCTGCAGTCGCATCCACCATTGAATCAATATGTGGTAAAGGAAACGAGTCCTTTGGACAAGCCTTGTTCAAATCCGTGAAGTCGATGCAGACTCTCCACTTCCCATTCTTTTTCTTCACTACTACAACATTCGCAAGCCACTCCGGAAATTATACTTCTCTAATCGCTCCATTCTGCAATAACTTTTGTACCTATTCGTCAATGATCTGGTTCCTTTCAGGAGCGAACTTTCTTCTTTTCTGTCTAACGGGGACGTGGTCTGGATCCACATGCAATTCGTGAGTGATGAGCTCCGGATCAATTCCAGTCATATCTTTGTGTGACCACGCGAAGCTGTTGTGTCGCTTTTTCAAGAATTCTACCAGGTCGGCTAGTAGTTTGGGATCTAAATCCGCTCCAACCATGGCCTTGTGATCTGTGAACTGAGGATGAATATGGACCTCGTCGAGCTTCTCAATATTCAGTAGAGTTGGCTCCGATGCGCAAGGCCCAGCCTGTAATTGCTATGCCGATTCAACTTTAGCCTTCAAGGTCGTTTGGTAGCAACTCCTTGACGCCAACCGATCTACTTTTATTTCTTGAACTCCTCATCTAGTAGGGAATTTTATTACTTGGTGATAGGTTGATGAAACTGCCCTCATGTCATGAATCCAGGGCTTGCCCATGATCAGGTTGTAGGCTGAAGGGCTGTCCAAGACCAGAAAAGTAGTCATTTTATTGACTCCGGCAGCATAGACTGGGAGCGATACTTCCCCCGTAGTGAATTTTTGTTCTCCACTAAACCCGATCAGTATTGTCGTCCGCCTGTTTATGTTATCCAACTCCGTACCCATGTCGACTAGAGCACTGGCGAAGATTATATTAGCTGAGGAGCCCGTGTCGACTAACACTCGTTTGACCATGAAGTTCGCCACTTGTAGGGAAATGACCAAAGCGTCGTGGTGGGGATTCAAATCGTGTGAATCCCTGTCGTCTGGAAACTCAATTACCAAACCTGTGGAGACCCTCTCTACAGACATCAAGTTGTGTGAAGTATTGTTTGCCAACGCCCTAGAATGTCGTTTAGCTGCTGAATAGGTAGCTCCACTGACTCCCGATCCTCCTGAAATGACATTAATAGTGTTATTAATCGGGGGTGGCGGGGTTGGAATTTCTCCTTGACCGTCTCTCTCATCCCTTCGTGCCAATGTAGCATTCCCTTTATCCGTGAGCAAATCCCTCAGGAACCCCTTGTTTAGTAGCTCCAAAACTTCCAATCTCAAGGCAACACATTCCGATGTCGTGTGACCGTAGTCCCTGTGAAACTCACACCACTTCCTAGTGTCCTTTTTGGATGAACTATCCCTAGACCGTGGAGGCCACTTTACTTCATTCCCCATCTTCTTTAGCACTGACACCAATTCTCCGGGAGAAATCGTAAAGTTGTAGTCCGGAAGCCTGGGTTTGCTTGCCGGTAGTTCCTCCCTATTTTTATATGGTCTTGGTCGTCTGTCTACACTTGTAGAAGGGTCGTCGTTCACCCATATTTTGCTTCTTTCCTTCAGTTTGAGATGGTATATCCATGCCGTATCGCCTGGTAGCCGCAGGCCTTCTGTCCACTCGTGCATTCGCGTCATCCTCTCTTCTCTTATTTCTTTTATCCTCTTCCCACCTTATCTCTACCTGGGCCCGCGCCATGACCTGGTCCATTGTGTAGCACCTGAATTTCATCAATTTCTTATAGAGCCAGCTATCATAAAGAAGTCCATTCCTGAAGGTTTCGACTGCCATTGGCTGATGGAGATCCGGGATGGTAATTCTCTCACGGTTGAACCGGGCCACGTAGCTCCGTAATGATTCTCCTCTTCTCTGCTGTATGGAATTGAGGTCGTCTGATGTCTTTTCCAACTTGCATGAACTTGCAAAGTGTTGCACGAACTTATCCGCCAGTTATTGGTAGGACTTGATTGATCTGTATGGAAGATTAATGAACCACGTTAGGGCAGGTCCAACCAGAGTTTCCCCAAAGCACCTGCACATTCCAGCCTCCCACTGGCTCGGAGACATGCCAGTTGACATCATCTTGAATTTGTAATGTATCACGTGGTCGTCCGGATCTGTGGTCCCGTCATATTACTTCATTTAAGGTGGGCTGAATTTCCGTGGCAACTCAACTGCTACAATTGATTCCACGAATGGGGTATCGAAATTGCTCCGGCCCTGCTTTTTCTGATTGGGAGCTTTACCCCGGTAGTCTCGACATAATTGCTTCTTTGAATTCAACCATTTCCCTCCTGATGGAACTGGCCAGTAGATGGGTCGGGTCAATAGGAGGATTTGGGTCTTGTGTTGTTGGAGGGTGATTGATATTTGGCCCATCCGACATGGGCGGAACTGTTAGATTGCTTCGGTTACCTCCATTGCTGGTTTGGCCTTGAGGGTCGTGCAGAGGGTCGGATGATAGGTGATCCAACTTTTGCCGTAGGCCTTCGTTGGCGTTTCGCATCGTTAAATTTTCTTATTCAAGGGTTTGAAGTCGTTCTTGGAGCATGGCAAGTTGTGCCATTAGAGGATCTGGTGTTTGTTCATTACTTGAGGCCATATTTGACTGTTTCGTTGATGTGTTTTACTTCTGCGAAATTCGCTCGTTAGCCCCACGGTGGGCGCCAAATTGTGGAGGCTGATTTCGGTAGTGGTCCACAATCGAGATTATCAAAAGTAGGGCACGAGCGAACCTGCAAAACGAGTAGAGTGAATGATGAGCTTACTGCCCACCAGTGTGGTGGAAGTCGTAGGCACTCTGCCGTTCAAGTCAGTGTCAAGGAAGGAATATAGTTCTAGATCGGAGAGTCAAGGTTTCGGGAATACCTTAACTTCAGTTTGAATTCCGTGAGGGCGGGGTATGCTAACAATGTCTGTGTGATGGGTCGTGTCTAAAGATCTCCCCTCTATATTATTTCATTTCTTTCCTTTATAGGTTCTCTATTCTGCCCGTTGGAGTTGCCATCAATGTGAGTTATTCCTGATTTTCCATGCTTGATAACTGATGATCGTGTCTTAAAACTCGAATCTATTGACTTCATGGCGATCTTTATTGAGTTTTGATTTCCTCTTGATTCCAGTAACTGGTGTCCGTTGGCTCCCTTTGTGTTAACGGGCTTGGGCCCTTGAGGCGGTCCGGGTTGGTCCCTTGTGTGACATTCCGTTTGTGGGCCCAGTCTGCTGGATGGGCCTCAGGTTTGTGGTTGGTTTTGCGATGTAATGTCATTTTTACCCTTGGGGCCAATTTTGGCCTAAACAATCTTAATTAAAGTTTATTAGCCATAATTAATTAGTTAAATTAATATTTCCAAAACACCAATTTATCTAATTAATCATGCTTTAATTTATCAACTCATGTCCAACACAAATTGAAGCAAAATCAATCTATATCATGCTTCTTCACTCACGACAATATGCATAATTTTATATCCAATTTTGATTTCAATCTAATTAAATCAACAATCAATATACTCATCATGCTTTAAACGCATCCAATGGTCTAAAATCAAAAATCACCATGATACATCTAGGGTTCATACTTTCGGCCAAGGCAAGGAAATTGGGGAAAATTTATCCAATTAATTTTTCTTAAATTTTAAGATGCATAAATCTAATTCATCATCATCCCAGCTCATCCAAACCATCAATTTGAAGAAATCATGCTCAAATCACAAAAAACCCAAATTAAAGTATATAAACCCTAAATTCATTTCATGCTTAGAAAAGGCTCTGATACCATTGTTGGGTTCCTAGAACATGCCAAGGATCTTCTAACATGAAATTAATGTGAATGCTCAACGAAGTTGAGGAAAAACTTACATTGATCGGTTGGATGAATGTATGAAATTCAAAACTTTTTGTGTTGTTGAAGAGCTCCAAGCTTCTCTTTGTGTTCCAAACTCTTGGGAATAGTTTCCCTAACACCTTGAATGACTCGTTTTTATGCTAGCAATGAATAAATTTTGAAACAAAATTTCTAAGCGGGAGAGGGAAGCTCACGGCAAAGAGGTAGTGGAGAGGGAGAGAGTTTTCAATTTTTGTGTATTTGATTTTCAAAAAATCTAATTACCATTTACCAAAAATCCAATTAGGTAAATGTCATTCCAAATGAATAAAATAATCAAAGTGTGTAAAACAAGCCACCATAATCACCACTAACTTCTATCAACCAAAAGTGAATAAAGTTCACTAGTGATGTGAGTTGGTGGGCCCCACTTTAAAATTCAAAATTCGAGTGGGCCCACTTAACACATTTCGGGCTCGAGTTCGTTTAATTCTGAATTAACGAATTTTCCATTGCGACATAATTAAATCCAATTTAATTAAATAATTATGCACTGTAAAAATTATTATTAAAGTCGCTTACGAATGAATTCTAAATTAATTCGTTCGCCCGAATTAAAATCCAATTTTAATTCCGCGTTGAAATCTAATTTCAATTAATATATCAAATATATTATTTAATCGATTAATTCCAAATTAATCATTCTCTATCTTCTTTGCTAATTTTATCCCAGATAAATTCTTGCTGTAATTAATCCTAGATTAATTTTCTCTCTCTCATAATTAATCCCAGATTAATTATGTTCGAGTCAAACGTCATCGGTGAATCTTTGGGAAACGACCCATGAGATCCCTGAATATGTTGGCAGTAAATCCGGTTATCGGACTATACGAATACGTGCATACCCCGTACCACATTCTTACCGATTTACAAGACATGGTTGGCTTCTAGCAAAACACCGTGCCTACCCAATTCTCCAGAAATATTCTTTTAAGGAATACATAATCTATACCAGGCGTAGTATACTAAGTATTGCGTATTACGATCCAGTATCAGAAGTCACATGCTAGGCTTGGGGCTGGAATTGTGTCTGCCCCGTACGAAGCATATATCAGATCTCTAGCAACTAGTCTCTTTAATCGGATAATCATGACCTTGTCATATTATCCCGATAGTTGCAATATATTAGAGTATCGGTTATGTATCCCTGCGTGATCATCATCTCCATATGACTGAAGTGATACTTCCATCTTGACATCACACCCAATACACTACGATTCTCAATAAACCCAGAAGAGTCGTACACAGAACCTGTTAAAGTCCCGGACGACCAAAACCAAAGCGTATTGATTATCTCAAGTATTAGCGATGCAAGTCTCAGGTTAAGACCAAATACACCTACCCTGATTCGGATTCCCATAGACATATAGTCATACTACCAATGAGATTCTGAGGGGTCTATCCAGAGCAAAGCTGTTTCCGTATCATCGGTAAACAGAACCTTCTATTACAATTGCATGAGTATCCAATACCCAAATATATGAGAACTATGCCATTACGCTTCCATAACGAGCACAAGTGTAATACTATTCTATTCCGCATTATCGATGTCCAGTCTCGATAATACTACGACTAGAGATATTTAATGATTAAACCTTTAGTAGATTGATACTGTCTCATATCTTATTAATTCGGAACTAATCATAAAGACTTTTATCATTTATATATTCAAGTAATCTAATTACAAAATTATAAAATGGTAATTTCATTTGTCACATAGTTAATTTGTACAAAAACCACAATGTCTTTTACAAATAGTGATGTTATGGGTCATAATTGTCCAACACCAAGGTTGTGGTGTAATCAAACACTAGTTGAGTTCTAAGGTGAGACCATAATCTCCCGACCCTTAGCGTGCCTTTCAAACTCTTTAAAGCTTCCGGGGACGCATATGCCCCAACGTCCAATAACAAGTTATGGTATCAATCAAGAAAACTCTTGAGTAGCTCATCATCCCGCTGCTCCATTGTTCTCAATGACCCAATCATTTTTCTCGGTGCGCAAGCTCCTTTTAAATGACGTATAAAAGACTTTTGTAACTGTGAGAAATTACCGATACTTCCGGAGGTCAAGTTTCTGAACCACAAGCCGACAGGTCCTCCCAGCGTCAATGGGAATATCTTTCAAATTGTTTTCCCGACTATGCCCTGAACCTCCATAAGTAGCACAAACTTATCCACATATGACTTAAGGTCAGTATTTCCCATGTACACATCTACCATGGGCATGATAAACCTCTTTGAAAAATCTACATCTAGGATCTCTTTGTAAACTCTCCAAATCATGATATTTGCGAGCATCCATTTGCGTTCTCTTCTCCCATCTCATTGTCTCTTGATTGAACCAATTCCCCTAGTGGCTCTCCGGATTTCCCTGTCTTCTACTGAAGACCTCCTCATATTCCTCTTTTTGAATACACATGGAGCTCATTGCTCTATCATGATAACGCCATGAATCATACATCCTATGATAAAGGCTGATGCTTAGTGATTCGGCGTTCGCCTGTCATCATGCCTCTCTAGAGGCTATTCCAATGGCACTTCATTGCCCATAACCACAAATCTCACCTTATGTGGTTTCCTCATTCTGAACTCTTATTCCGTTTCTCTACCAACTATTCTCTTTCCACTGGTGATCTCTTCCCTTATGCGACTAGGCCTCACAGGAGCTTGTTCTTCCGACCTTTTATCCAATCTCTTGAACATCTCCATTATCGTCTTCATCAAGGTTCTAGTTTTCTCCATCTTTTATTTGAATTTCTCCATTTCTAATCCCATACTCTCTATTTTTTACATCTAGTCTACTGTCGGTGCCTCATGACTTCTATGATTTCCATCTTCTGGCATCGTTTTAATCTGTTGATTACTTTTTATACTGTTCCCACAGACGGCGCCAACTATTGATGACTGTTTTTAATTTCAAGGAAAATATTGGAAACTTACCCTTCGAACAAACCTCTCCCCAACTGTGATTTTGTTTGTTAATGGGAACCCCACAAACTTAGCAAAAGACATGCAACTACAATATGGTCGGGTCACGACTCACTTTCTTTCTCTATCCTTAGTTCACTTTACAAGCTTTGCTCTCAAATTACAAGTGTTGTAAAATGTGAAAAATTACTAACCCTTTCTAATGTGGCTTCTACCCCCTTATATAGGCTCCCAAATCCAATGTTAATATCCGACCCTGGCGTGAGCTCATGTCATTGAATCATCATTACAACTCTTAGCCATTGCTTCCACCATCTTCTCAACCAATCAAATAAGCTTATTCCTATGCTATTGCACCTGCCTATGGCAGCTACTACTCTGCCACTGAACTGGTCTATGATCGATGACAGGACCTACGACCATTGTGAACCATTGCTTTAAAGTTTTCATCATTAGCCTTTTAGATGCACCCCTATCAAGGTAGGGTATACGTCATGTCGCTCATAAACTAACCGTTCATCATCCCATCTTCGTCCTTCGAGTCGGGTAACCAAGGAAAATTGTACTCTTCCAAACCCGAACTCCAGAGTTGTCACCCATACAGATGATACTTCATCGGGTCAGCCTCAATAAATATCTCAAAAATATTATCCAATGTGGTCGGGTATAGTACCATCAACATTTGCATTTTCTCAAAATCTCCCCTTCTAGAGAACACTTCATCACACACATATAGTCAAGTCCAACTTTCAACCTATTTCTTCTTATTCTTCTCCTTCTCCTCCCCCCTCTAATGAATTTATAAAATACAAATTAAAATAATAAAATATTATTTTACTATAATTTTATCTTCTTAGTTGGGTAAAAAATTCATCTTCTTCTTCTCCTCTTCCTCATAGTTAAAAACCTTCTAGTTAATTGAATAACTCAACACTTATAAATACATTTTAATCCAATATCATTTCCAATTGACGTGGATTATTATCACATTAATTTTATCAACTTCAACATATATACTAAGTGAAATAATAAAGAATATAAGAAAACCCCTTCTCCTAAAAAAATAAATACACTTCTTTTCAGATATGTAGAAAGGAATTAAGTGAAATATTGAGTGACAACCTAATTGAGACGTAAGGTTCTCCTATTATAATATGTCTTTAGTGAGTTCATTTTGAAAAACAACAATAACAACAACAACAATTCTCTTACTTGAAAGGTCACTAATGAAAATTGGGGTTGTGCTAAATTGACCATGCACTCATGAACACGTGTCGAAACAACAAAGACGACGTCAATGATCGAACACGTGTGAGGCCACATCATCAACCGTATCAGATCTCTTCCTACATCACCAGTGACTTAAAAAAAATGGATAATGAAGTGTTTGAACAATCAAATCCCAAATCATTACACTAACTAAGTAATTAAAGAAATGGTAAAACTTTTGCTTGCTTAGGTACCAACATAATTACGTACACCTGGGGAACATAAATATATAATTTAATCTTTAAAAGCGTGCTTATGTTTTTATATATACACACAAACCATTGAGATTTGATATACTATGATGTCCAAAAATTTTACGTCGTCAAAAAAATCATCGCTAAATATATAATTTAGCGTCGACAGAAAAGAAGATGCTAAAATTATAATTTTTCACATTATCAATGTATTTTTGACGCAAAAAATTAAGATTTATAAACATCAACTATTAAATGTTGACATTAAATATGAAGAATCCTAAAAAATTAGAGTCGAATTTAGTTAACGACGCTATATGTTCATATTTTAACGTCGCCTATTAAGTTGGCGATGCTAAATGTATTACAAATAATAATAATAATAATAATAATAATATAATAATAATAATAATAATTAGTACTTATTAATAATATATTAATTATAAATAACAATATTCATAATAATCATAATAATAATAACAACAACAACCTAATAATAATAATAATAATAATAATAATAATAATAATTGATTAATAATATATTAATTATAAATAATTAATTATATTTAGGTTTAGGTGTGGGCCCACCCATTATATGTGCGCGGGCACATATATATTATTCTTTATATATTATAACAATAAACACATCATACCCTAGTAGTAACTATGCTACACCTTGAACTCTTGAAGTTAAAAGTTCAAACCAAACCAATTATATAAATTTATAGAATTATAAATATGGATTGTGTGGGCTCAGAGTAGGCCCACCGTTGGATGATACTATGTCTAGGTGTGGGGCCCACCCATGATGGCGATACTAAATGTAATTATTGATAATTATATATATATTTAATAATTTTGAATAGATTTAGCGTTGTTAATGTCACAATAAAAATACCGATGCTAAAATTTTTCGTGATTAGCTTTTAACGTCCATTTTGTGAGTCGCCATATTTCAACGCCAAAACTTTTAGCGTTGACTTTTTTTCTCTTTTAACGTCAACCTTTGAAGACGCTAAAAAATCATTTTCTTGTAGTGTTAGTTGACTTGTTTGGATCTTATATATATATATATTTGCTTTAATTCATTTTGTTAAATGTTTTATAACATGAGAAATGTACATGATTCATGATTTGAGCTTATGCTTGCTTAAGAGATATTGTGGCTTTATGTATGACATTTTTGTTTAAATAACAATATTAATTAGTAGCTAATTGAATATTAGACCTAATTAAGCTAGCACACAAAACATGGATTTTTTTTTTTTTTAATGGGAAACTTGGTAATTATAGGCTAGTTATAATCAAGATATACAAAATAGATATGAATAATCAACATGTAAAATGAGGATTTGAATTGACTAGGAGTAAAAGTACATTGTTTTTCAATGCAAAACAATGTTGTAATACTCTTTAAAATAAAAATGCTAATTTGGAATTACTGGGATTAATATTATGTTGTTTAGCTCAAACAGAGTTTACTCTCAGCCTGTAAAATGCATATTTTTGAATTTGGCTAAGAAAAATGTTCTACTGATTTAGTGTAAAACATATTATATTAATAAAATGCGGATTTAAACTTCAATAAAATAAATTTTTTATTGTTTCAATACAAAATAGAGTTGTAATATTGTTATATTATTATAAATGCAAAATTAAACTTGGGTAAGAGCGATAAAATGTTGTTAGCCTCAAGCCTCTGTGCTGGCGTTCATATTAAAAAACTATTATGCATAAGATATAAAAGACTTTCATAAATATTAGACATTTATAATTTTACGTTTAAACCATCTTAATTTTATTTCTCTCATCTTCTCCCGCAATCGATTTAAATATTTGTCAAGCTCAAGCTAGCTAGGGTTAGCATATCAGTTTTGATTTTGTCGCAGATGGATGAGTATGAATATTTCTTCCACATAAACTTGACAATAGTCAAATATTGGCTATTATATCTCAATTAAGTCATCACTTGTGTCTATTTCATGGGATTATATCTGAAAATTAAATCAAAACTTTGATTGTACAGAAATGATGTAAGATACAATGGATTGTATAAAAAATAAATATATCCTTTTCAGAAGTAGAAATATACGCTCATCAATTCAAATAAATTAATGATAAACATTTTAATGCTAACAATCTTAATCTATACTGCTAATGAAGAAAAATTTACGCATGCAATGAAATAGGTCAAAAGTTATATGGTGGGTTACAGCATATGTTTGAGTCAAAGACGCTTCAGATTTAGATAAATATTAATATTAAAGAAAAAAATTAATTTAGTATTAGCATTTAGTTTATGAACAGTGAAAAATAATAAATAATAATTATAAAGTCGAAGGGTTTAGTTTAGTTTATGTATATGGACATAATCATCAACACCGTCCATTGAAAATTCAGGGTACCTGCCATTGGGCTCTTGGCCCAGTGGTGAGGTTCGACTCCCTGCAATGACAGGGAGTCCAAATCTCTCAATTGAGAGATTCTCTCCAATAGTGGGAGTAGAATTCTCCATATATTTGAGTGAGAGTAGATATTTCGTCTCTAGTAGGCGTATAATTCTGGATGTGCTATAAATATTTGTATTCAATATTTCAGTAGATTTCAGATTATATATCTATAGAATTGTATTGTAATAAAAAAAAAAAAAAATTCAGGGTACCTTTTGACCAAAGAAGAAGAAACAAATGGAAGGTGTCCCTCTCTCTCTGTATAGTTTTTCATATATGATTTTTTTTTTAAGTAAAATTTATAAAAAAATAGTTTTTAACCAAACAAAATTAGATATAAGCTTACTAAAAATTATAAAATCATTTTAATAGATATTTTTTTTTAAAGTTGTCCTTTGGCCAATCTGGGTGACCCCCAAAAACCCGTTTGTTATTGACTCGGTCCAAGACACAGCTGGATAAATCGCGACCCGGTCGAACCGGTCACGGGTCAGACAGGTTTTTGAATTTTTTTAAAAAAATATTCAAATTAAAATAAAAAATTTATTTTATTACTATATTTTGATTATAATTTTGGTAAAAAGTTCTTATAATACTTTAAAAATATAAAATTAGTGTTAATTACAATTTTTTTTTTTGAAAATTTATTAATTTTTATCATTTTTTTTTATATAAATACACAATAAAATAATAATTTATTATCGACCCCTGGTTGAACTCTAGTCCGACCTCTAACACTTGACCCTCTCACCATCTCGGATCGATGGACTGGATCAGATTTTAAAACAATGTAATTTAACTTTTTTAAAAATACTTTACACTTTCTATTTTCAAATTCTAATTTTTTGATATTATAACACCGTTTGGTAATGAGTATTGATTGAGAGTATAAACTAGTTAATTGATAATATATGGTAAGTTATTGACGTTAGCACCGCAGAAGTTGCTTGTGGTGGCACCGGGTTCGGTATGGATCTTCAAAATTTTCTTTGCCTTCTCCCTTTGTTATAGTAGCCAAGATCAATCATTTGGTGTCCAACACCAAATGATTGATAAATAAAAATCAATCTATTAATAATGATTTATTTACCTTCAATCATGTTGTAATAATTATCTCATAATTAGTACTAACTTGATTATCTCATAATCAAGACTTGATTATCTCATAATCAAATAATTCTAGAAAACATTAAGTTAAACTAATTTAACATAGTTTTCATTTGTGACAATAAATATTATTAATCTTATTAATAATATATAAATAAATATAATGTGAGCATATAATTAGACAATCTAATTATATTAGGTTTGCTACAGTTAATCGAGCTAGCACGGGGACCAAATGGACCTACGGTTCCGAGCTCCAATAATTCCAAAATATTAATTAAACTCTTTAATCAAATATTACGAATTATTAACTCCGCATTATTCCACTAAAAACTCGAAGTTGAACTCTCGTTACCGTAGATGGATTAAGTAAACCGAACATTTTCGGTGTCTATCGATATAGTCATTACATATGGATATAACCCTTCACGAATATCTCATAAATAGAGCCGGGTCATAAGTCCGTTAAACCCCTCTAAATATTTTGTCTCTTAAGCACCATTGATTCTATAATGAACAATTAATTCATAACAATTATGAATATAAAATACTTTCTATTCGTAATAGAAAAGTTGAGCGTTCAAATTGTTCAAGTCCCGAATCAACTCTTAAAAGAGATATTCATCTGCTTCTCGTAAGAATGAGTGAATTCCATATCTATGTAAAACGTTCCCATCTACATACCAAACCATATCCCCAAAATAGGTAGTTATTGGCCGGGAATGCAACACCAACCTCACTATAGTAAATCAAAGGACATAGCCTGTCATGCAGGAGTTCGTAATACACTCAGGATTAAGATCGAATCCATATATGACCATATATTAGATAAAATGAATTTATTTGGTTAACGTATATTAAAAGAAATTCGTATTTATCTGAGTCCAGTCCTATATGATCTTATCATACAAGGTGCCTCCATTCCCATGTCACTACATGAACGATCCCGGATCAAGGTCGTCATACAAGTATAGAATGGACTGCATCTATAGATATACCACAAACAAAGTACCCTCTTTGTTTGCTCTCTATGGACTATTTAGATTACTAACTTAAGACTTAAATCCTCTTGTGCATCAAATATACACTAAGTCTAAAGGTACAAGAGTAATCAAGGTAAACAAGACAATTGGACAATATGCGATATAAATCAAACAATTTTGACAAAATGAATAATGCATTTATTATTACTACAAAAATCAATTCCGTTTACGATACATGAAGCTCTAGGACATAAATCCCAACAATCTCCCACTTGGACTAGAGCAAATGAGACATGTCATGTAATCCTAAACCATTTAGGTGACCTTTAAATACTTTAGCCGATAAGGTCTTTGTAAACGGATCAGCCAGGTTTTCTGCAGATGGAATCTGTGTGACAGCGACATCTCCTCTCTGCACTATCTCCATGATGATGTGATATTTCCTCTCAATATGCTTACCCCTCTTGTGGCTTCTTGGTTCTTTGGAGTTCGCCACCGCACCACTATTATCGCAATAAAGTGTGAGTGGTTTATCCATATCTGGAACAACTTCCAGATCTGCCAAGAACTTACGGAGCCATACTGATTGCTTAGCTGCTTCACAAGCTGCTACATATTCAGCCTCAATGGTGGAGTCAGCAATACAAGATTGCTTAATGCTCCTCCATACTATAGCCCCACCACCTAGGGCGAACACTGATCCAGATGTTGATTTCCTAGAATCGACATCCGTCTGAAAATCAGAGTCATTATATCCTCTCAGAATCATATCCTGACTTGTATATACAAGCATATAATTTCTCGTTCTCCGAAGATACTTGAGAATATGTTTCACCGCTACCCAATGATCTAATCATGGGTTGGATTGAAACATACTGACTACTCCCACTGTAAAACAGATGTCCGGTCTCATGCATAACATAGTATACATAAGACTTCCAACAGCTGAAGCATATGGTATATATCTCATCTCCTCAACTGCTTGAGGTGTCTTAGGAGACTGTTCCTTAGACAAATGAATTCCATGCCTGAAAGGTAAATTACCTTTCTTGGAATTCTGCATACCAAATCGCACAAGAATCTTGTCGATATAGGTTGCTTGAGACATTGCTAACAGTCGTTTCTTGCGATCCCGAATGATCTGGATCCCAAGTACATAACTTGCCTCTCCCAAATCTTTCATTTGGAATTGGTTAGCTAGCCAGATTTTCACGTCCGATAATATCTTTACATCATTCCCAATGAGTAAAATATCATCAACATATAACACAAGGAAAACCACATTCCTATCAATGATGTGTTTGTAGACACAAGGCTCATCGATGTTCTGCTCAAAGTTATAAGACTTGATCGTAGTATCAAACCTTATGTTCCAAGATCTAGATGCTTGCTTAAGTCCATAAATGGACCTTTGCAACTTGCAAACTTTTTGCTCTTGACCTTGGGTAATGAACCCCTCTGGTTGTACCATATAGATACTTTCATCAAGATTACCATTCAAGAATGCAGTCCTGACATCCATTTGCCAAATCTCATAGTCATAATATACGGCAATGGAAAGAAGAATCATGATGGATTTAAGCATGGCTCTAGGCGAGAAAGTTTCTTCATAGTCAACTCTCTCCTTTTGGGTATAACCCTTTGCCACTAGCATAGCCTTGAAAGTCTGTACTTTCCCATCTATTCCTCTTTTTCTCTTGTAGATCCACTTGCAACCTATGAGTTTTACTCCATCAGGTTGGTCTACAAGTTCCCAGACTGAGTTAGAGTACATAGACTCCATCTCGAGGTTTATGGCTTTGAGCCATTCCTCTTTATCAGTATCTTACATTGCACTATGATAGGTCAATGGATCATTTATACCATCACAAGATGCAACAACTTGCACCTCACCATTTCCTAGATAGCGTTCAGGTTGTCTTACAACCCTCCCACTACGTCTAGGTGGTATGGTATCCTGATAAACTTGCATCTGACTTTCAGATGTAGAAGGTGTTATGTCTTTGTCAACATTTGACAATGGTGTACTGGTCGTACCAGCAAGTAACTCCTCAAGTAACACTTTACTTCGAGGTTTGAACTCTCTTATATAGTCCTCCTCAAGAAATATAGCATTTTTCGACACAAATACTTTATTATCTTCTGGACTATAAAAGAATCCACCCCTAGTTTCCCTAGGATAGCCTACAAATAGGCACACATGTGAACGTGGTTCCAACTTAGTAGTCTTGTTCTTTAGCACATGTGCCGGACACCCCCATATGCGAAAATGTCGCAAACTAGCTTTACGACCATTCCACAACTCTAAGGGAGTCTTAGAAACAGACTTAGAAGGAACTACATTCAGGATATACATTACAGTTTGCAATGCATACCCCCAGAATGAACTAGGTAGAGTGCTATAACTAAACATTGATCTTATCATGTCTAGTAGGGTTCGATTTCTCCTTTATGCAACACCATTTTGTTGTGGTGTTCCAGATGCTGTGAGCTGTGAAACAATTCCATGCTCAACTAAGAATTCCTCGAAATCTCTATCAAGGTATTCTCCTCCACGATCTGATCGTAGAATTTTGATGCTTTTACCTAACTGGTTTTCAACCTCAGCACGATACTCTTTGAACTTTTCAAATGTATATGACTTATGCTGCATTAGGTAAACATACCCATATCTAGAATAATCGTCAATGAAAGTGACGAAGTATTCAAAACCACCTTGGGCTTTTACATTCATCTGTCCGCAAACATCTGAATGTATTAGCTCAAGAGTTTCTTTGGCTCTTATCTTTTTTCCAGTAAACGGTCTCTTGGTCATTTTGCCTTCTAGACAAGATTCGCAGACAAGTAAAGTACCAAGTTTTAACTGATTTAAAAGTCCGTTCTTAATTAGTCTATCTATCCGATCAAGGTTAATGTGACCAAGTCTAAGGTGCCATAAATAAGTATTTGTTGGGTTTCTAGTTAGTCCCAAGATCGAATTTCAAGCAAGAAACACATGTGAATACATCAAGAAGTACGTCGGAAACATACTTACATTGATCGGTTATGCGATGCGAGGAACAACAAAAATTTCTCCAAGCTCCCTTGAAGCTCTCGGCTTTGGTGCTTCTTTGTGCTCCTCTATTTTCGGTCAACTCCATGGATGAATCTCCAAGCTCCAAGCTTTGTGTGGTGATTCCATGCTCATGAATTAGTTCCCTATCACCTTAGGATGACCCTTTATGTGCTAGCATTGGCAAGATTTGCCAAAAATCTTCCATGTTCATCATCAAGCTCTCGGTTTTGTGAGAGAAAATGAGAGAGAAAGAAGTTTGGCCCTTGGCCGAAACTTGAGTGAGAGGAGAGAAAATAGTTATTTTGGTTTTGTGTATCTAATACACTTAAATGATTTTCCAAAATCAATGATAAACATATACCAAATTGAATTTCCAAAAGTCAAAAAGGTACAAGTATTAAAGCCATACAACCACTTACATCAATCAATGAATAGTGACTAGTTGTCAATTACTCAAAGTGACAAGACATCCATCACTTGAATGACGAGTGATGTGACGCTTGATGTGACTTGTGGGCCGCACTTAAATTCGCAATACGAGTGCGCCCGTAAACACTCCCAAGCTTGGGTTCCCTAATTCCGAATTAACGAATTTTCTGTTGCGACGTAATTAAATAATTATGCCTACCAAAATTACTATTCACGTCGCTAATGAATTAATTCTAAATTAACTCATTCGCCCGAATTAAAATCTAATTTTAATTCCGCGTCGAAATCCAATTTCGTATAATATATCGAATATATTATTTTATCGATTAATTCCAAATTAATCGTTCTTTCTCTTTTAATAATATTTTATCCCAGATAAAATATCTCCGTAATTAATCCCAGATTAATTTTCTCTCTCTTACTAATTAATCCCAGATTAATAAAGTGCGAGTCATACGTCATCGATGAATCTTCGGGAAGCGACCCATGAGATCCTCAGATATATTGGAAGTAAATCCAGTCGTCGGACTATCCGAACACGTACGTACCTAGTACTGTATTTTTACCAATTTATAAGACATGGTTGGCTTCTAGAAAAACACCGTGCCTACCCAATTCTCCAGAAATATTCTTATAGGAATATGTGATCTATATCAGGCGTAGCATACGTAGTATTGCGTATTTCAATCCATCATCGGATGTCACATGCAAGGCCTGGGGCTGGAAATGTGTCTTCCCCGTACGAAGCACATATCGAATCTCTGGTAACTAGTCTCTATAATCAGATAATCATGACCTAGTCATATTATCCCGATGACTGTAGTACATAAGAGCACCAGTTCCGTATCCTACGTGATCATCATCTCCACTATGACTGGAGTGATACTTCCGTCTTGACATCACACCCAATACACTACGATTCTCAATATACCCAGAAAAGGCGTACACAGAACCCGTTAAAGCCTTGGACAACCAAAACCAAAGTATATTGATTGTCGCAAGTATTAGCGGTGCAAGTCTCAGGTTAAAACCAAATACACCTACCCTGATTCGGACTTCCATAGACACATAGTCATACTACCAATGGAATTCCGAGGGGTCTATCCAGAGCGAAGTTGTTCCCGTACCATCGGTAAACACAACCTCCTATTACACTTGCATGAGTATCCTATACCCAAATATATGAGAACTATGCCATTATGCTCCCACAACGCGCACAAATGTAATATTAGTCTTTTATGCATTATTGATGTCCAATCTCGATAATACTACGACTAAAGATATATAATGATTAAACCTTTATGGATTGATACTGTCTCATATCATCTTAATCTGGAACTAATCATATGGACCTTTTATCATTTATACATCTTGGTATTCTAATTACAAATGATAAAAGAGCAATTTCCTTTGTCACATAGTTAATTTGTACATCAACACCATGATCTGTACAAATAGTGATGTTATGGGTCATATTGTCCAACAATCTCCCACCTGGCCTATAGCCAATCACTCAAGTGTCCTACACCCGAACAATGTACTGTTCGCTCAAACTTCTGCTGAAGAAATACTTTCAACAGCGGATTTGCATGATTATCATCTGATGTGATTTATTCGATCATCACATCGCCATGATGTATGATCCGAACGAATCAGATGAATATTTGAAGTATATATCTGGATCGTTGATGAGACCATTAATTCCTTAGCCTGTGCTGTAGCCTAGCTCAGCTGTTAACAAAATTACTCCTAATCTGATTAGGATTATTATCGATCCAAAAGGCTTCTATTGCTACCTCAGCTGCAGCAATAACCCACTTTTGTTGTTTATTCGGTAATAGTATCTTGCTTGGAAGATTTCCAGCTCACTGTTCCGTTATTCAAACTTTATAGTACCATTGTTACGACTTATAGTCGTTATTATCGGTTTGGAAACTTGCAGCAGTGAACCCAGTCACTTCAAGTTATCATTCTCCATAGTATAAGAAAGCATCCTTAGTTCATCTAAGATACTAAAGGATATTCTTAACATCAATCCAGTGACTATCATTTGGATTGGCCTGATTGTGACTTCATATGCTCAAAGCATATGAGACACCAGGTCGCGTACATTTATTTCAATGTACAAGTTCCCGGGAAGTGCTAACAATCTTTAGATCTATCCCAGTAGATCTTTATTCCTAGAATAAAGGTTGTCTCTCCCAGGAATTCTACGGAGAATTTTCATGAAAGCCAAGCTTTTACCGATTGTATTATGGGAATATCATTTCCAAGAAATGACATGTCATTATTATATAGGACAGTCACTTTCAGTGCGCTCCCACTAACCTCCTTATATACACAAGAATCATTTTCGTTTTTGAATTAAACCATATACCATTATGATTACATCAAAACGATAATTCCAAGAACGCAATGCTTGCTTCAATCCATCCATGGATCGAATAACTTGCAAACCTCGTTTGCTCGTTTTAGTACGACAAAACCGTCAGGATGTTGTAAACATCCTCCAAAAGGTTTCCGTTTAAGGAAAGCGATTTTGACGTTCAGCTGTCATATTTCATAAATGAAACATGCAGCATCAGCAAGCATTATCCAAATGGATTGACCCATGGCAACGAGTAAAAGGTTCCATCGTAATCGACACAATGTTGATAACGATACCCTTTCGCTACAAGCATAGCTTAGTACGTTGGTATGTTGCCATCCATGTATGTCTTCTTTGAAGACTTATATAGTACCAATAGGCACAATGCCTTTCGGTACAACAACTAGTATCCAAACATAGTTGATATACATGGAATCCATTTCAGATATCATGGCACTTTACTATAATAGGGAGTCGATACCTTGTATCACTTCCTCATACGTAGTCAGTTCGTATTCCTCAATAAGATTGACATCTTCATGAGGTCAGATCAGAAACCCATACCTCTCAGGTTGTTTTCTGACTCTCTCCGACTTACGCGGTTCTTGTGTATTCGAAGATTATTGGTATACTTTCATCCTTGATGAACTATTTGTGTTCCATTAAGAAATTGGTGCCTGGAATAGTATTACTCCGATTTTCATCGAGTTTTACTTTCCTCCCACTTACCACTGCATATAGGTATTCCTCTTAGGAAAACCGCATGGTGAGTAACAATTAAATTGTTCTCTTGTGAGTTGTATAAGTACTATACTTTGGTTTCCCTAGGATAACCCACACTTAGGCACTTATCCGATTTGGGTTCTAGTTTGGTATCATCCAAACATATGCCCAGCATACCCAAATCTTCAGGAATGAGAAAACCCAGTTTCTTTCCTGTTCATATCTAATATGAAGTCTGTCAAACAGATTTTTATGGAACCTTATTCAAAATAAGTTTTACACTGTTAAATGCGTATCCGTTGAAGGAAATGGTAGCTCAGAGCGACTCATGATTAACCTTATCATGTCCAACAAAATTTGGTTTCTCTGTTCGGACACACCGTCAAACTGACGTGTTCCGGGAGGAGTTCTCATTGAAAGAATACTATATTCTTTCAAGTATTTGAGAAACTTATTGCTTAAGTATTTTCATCATGGTCTAACAGTGATGGTTTAATACTTTAGCCGATCTGTTTGTCTATTTTGTGTCGAAACTCTTTGAATTAATCAAAAGTTTTCGATTCGTGTTTCAAAAGAAACACATAACCATAACGCGATGCCACATCCGTAAAGGTCACGAGGTGTTCATATCCACATCCAACCTAGCTAGACATGGGCCCACTTACATCACTATGAGCGAGGGATAACAGATCGGTGGCACTTACACTTTTACCAAGTAAAAGGTGTTTTAGGCACTTTGCCCAATAAACTAGATTCGTAGACATCATTTGAATATAATCAAATCCGTCCTAGTACCCACTCTTCGAAAGTGTGGATATACGAGTCTTGTTAATTGTGTCCCAGACAACAATGCCACTTATAAGTCTCAACTGATTAAATCAGTTTGAACTATTTGTTTGTCCTGTCATACGTTTGAGATTCATTTATATTCAAAATATAAATACTTTTATTCACATCTAATGTGCTTATCTCAATATCATCTTTATAAAATAAAACACTATAGTGTTCTAGAATATAAAGGTATACCCGCAACGGGTTAAACCCTGATATAGAGATAATGTTCTTAGTCAAACTAGTTATATTGTAATAATTTTCTAATTTAAGTACACACCCGAAGGGTAGTTCATAAACTTAGGTTTCTACGGTTAAAACAGTGACTCTCGTCCCGTTTTTGATTTGCAGAGCGATCTCATCTGAAGTCAGTATCCTGCTTACAGCAGATTCTGCACATCAGTACATATCTATGTACCACATTCAGTATCTAAAATCCAATTTTAATACTAGTAGTGAACATGTTTATGACAAACATATTTGAAGTCAGAGCCTTGCCCGTCTTCAATTCCTTCATGTCTGCCTTGTCCATATGGTAGTCACGCTTCTAGTGACATCGTTTTCCATAGTTTAGGCAGACATCTTGGGATATGTCCTATATCTTCCCAGAAGATTATAATGATTTTGCCGTTGCCCATTTTCCACACCCCAGAAGCCTTTGGCCAAGCCTTGGCCTTCCAGAATGTCGAAGTAAGATGCGCCTTGCGCTTCTTGCCTTATTGCAAACTCTGGCTTTGTCTCATTGAGTATAGCTATTAACTCTCCAAGAGTTTATTATTGCAATTTAGTACTTCAAAGATCTAAGAATAGATATATGAAGATCCTCTAATTTCATTATCATACTATAAGGATCTAATCCTTAGTTCCGATTAAGAAATTAAAGAGTCTATTTGGCAAGCATAATGGATTAAGCACTAAAGTTATCATCACATAAATCTTCCAAAGATCATGCTCTACTTATTTGCTCAACTCCGGGCTTAGGCCTAAGATGTTATTTTATCAAATAAATTAACTTCTTAATTACCAGGACTATCCTGAGGTTTTATTCCCAATTTGAAAATTAAAGTCGTTTAAATACATTTTCACCCAGGATTATGTTTTAAACACTAATCTTTCATTTATCTTGATTCCAATAGTCCAACTATTCAATCAACGATTTTAGGTACTATTTAATATAATGATTACTATAGTCCAACTATATAATCAACTATAATTTAAATTAGTTAAATTCAATTATATTGATTACTATAATCCAATTATAAAATCAACTATTAATTGAAATTAGTTAATTCAAATATATTGATTACTATAATCCAATTATATAATCAACTATAAATGAAATTGTTTGAATACAGTCCAACTGTTTAATTAAAACAACATTAAATATTAGTTCAACTAATATATTAATTTAACGACGAAAAATTTGAAATGAGCGCATATGGCAAGTAACTAAACGAATATTGCAAATTTAATACTTGCCTCCCACTATTTTTCGGCGACCCTCTAACCCTCTGTTGAGTACTCGGGAAACCTAGTTTCCTAGTGGGCTAGAATCCCGTTAAATAACACACAATCTTGACTTTGGCCAACAAATTGTATGATAATTAACTAGGTAGATCTCTAAGATCAATTGGATCCCATCCAATTCCTAGATCCAGTAGGTGGACATCCATGTCCGAAACATATATCTTATATATGCCAATATATCCAATATATTCCCTAACCTTTTTCCTCTGAATCAACTAAGCTTTGGCTTTGGCACAACAAACTTAGTGATCTCAGTTAAGCGGAACCCATTGACCGTGGAAAGCTTCGTAATCGATGTCGATGGACAAGAAGGGATTTTGACTTTGGCCAACAAATCAAAACTTGGACAAGACACCGATATGGAACAAAGCCTTCATGATTCAAACACATCCGCGACGGACAAAGGTCTTGACTTTGGCCAACAAACCAGTGTCAGTCTCGGATCTTGAGTGAGAATCACTCAATGGAAGGAAAAACGCTTAATATTGTTTGAGGGTTTTTCGCGTGCAAATTGGCGGCCAATTTATTATCTTTGTTAAGGTCTCATCATCATACACCCTTAAACATGCATTCTAAACACATAATAAGGCGCGTAAATAAATATAATAATGATATATGGATGGATATTTAAACAGATTGTTCCTAGAACAAATCTCACCATTTCCTCTCTCCCGCTAGCATAAGTATTACTTCTACCCAATTACATAACACTTCTAAAAAAACCTCATTTACATTGAGGGGAATAGGTGAGAAGAGAAATACACAGATTCAAGAGGTAATAGGCTGGACACGCATGTCCAATTTAATAAATTTTAAATTTATTACAACAATTTCCAAAATTACCCCACCCATCTAATATCCATCCGATATACATTATTCATACATCGCAACCATGTATTCACACAATCATGTTATCGATCAATCTAACCCAATTAATTAATCTGAAAATTAATGACCATCCAATGTTCAAACAACGATTTGATTTTGCGCGAGTCCGACTCGTTTTACGAATAAGTACTCAAAGTACGAATTCTTGAATTATATCAAACTACAACATTAAATCCAATTTAATTTGTATTTAATACTAATTCATTATTTAATTCCAAATTAAATATTACACTTTATTAATGAACCTTTAGCGACTTAGATTCTAAATCTAATCTTTACGGGTCTCAAAGCTCGACTAACATCCTATGTCAATTTAATTTAAAGTCCAATGGGCTTTCAATTAATTCCATAAGGCATGGAATTTTGGTCAATATGGGTCAAACCAAAATACCAAAGCCCATCTAAGGAATCACCCTTATTTGCCAAGAAACCAATTTAGGCCCATTAGGCCCAATTAATATTAAAGGTCCATTAAGTCATAATTGGACTTTATGGATATGGTTTTGGGCCCAATTGGATCCAACCAATTTAGCCTAAACCAAACTTGGCCCAACCAAGCCCAATAAGCCCAATTACAACTTTACAAGCCCAATTCCAAATTTGGCCCAATTAATTTAATTTCAAAATTTCAAATTTCATAATTAAATTAACCAAAGTGTATGCCATAATTAATTAACCAAATTAACATTTCCAAAATACTAATTTACTCAATTAATTATGGTTATCATCATCAAAACATGTCCAACACATTTGAATCAAAAATCAATCATTTTACATGCTTCAAGTCACGGCAATTTTGGGTTTTTCATGTCCGATTCGGTTTCAATCAAATTAAATCCACAATCAACATTACCCAGTGTTTTCCAAATCATCCAATGATAAAAAACACAAAAATCACCATGACATTAGGGCATTGCTACATTCGGCCAAGCTTCACATATTGGGGAAAAATTGATCCAATCAATATTTCATGAAATTGATCATATACAACTTCAATACATCATCATTCAAGCATACTCAATCAATTAATTTTATCAAATCATGCTCAAATTGATTTTACCCAAATTTTACCCTAATTCATTTCATGCTCAAAATGGCTCTGATACCATTGTTGGGTTTCTAGTTAGTCCCAAGATCGAATTTCAAGCAAGAAACACATGTGAATACATCAAGAAGTAAGACAGAAACATACTTACATTGATCGGTTATGCGATGCGAGGAACAACAAAAATTTCTCCAAGCTCCCTTGAAGCTCTCGGCTTTGGTGCTCATTTGTGCTCCTCCATTTTCGGTCAACTCCATGGATGAATCTCCAAGCTCCAAGCTTTGTGTGGTGATTCCATGCTCATGAATTAGTTCCCTATCACCTTAGGATGACCCTTTATGTGCTAGCATTGGCAAGATTTGCCACAAATCTTACATGTTCATCATCAAGCTCTCGGTTTTGTGAGAGAAAATGAGAGAGAAAGAAGTTTGTCCCTTGGCCGAAACTTGAGTGAGAGGAGAGAAGAGAGTTATTTTGGTTTTGTGTATCTAATACACTTAAATGATTTTCCAAAATCAATGATAAACATATACCAAATTGAATTTCCAAAAGTCAAAAAGGTACAAGTATTAAAGCCATACAACCACTTACATCAATCAATGAATATTGACTGGTTGTCAATCACTCAAAGTGACAAGACATCCATCACTTGAATGACGAGTGATGTGACGCTTGATGTGACTTATGGGCCGCACTTAAATTCACAATGCGAGTGCGCCCGCAAACACTCCCGGGCTTGGGTTCACTAATTCCGAATTAACGAATTTTCCGTTGCGACGTAATTAAATATTAATGCCTAGCAAAATTACTATTCACGTCGCTAACGAATTAATTCTAAATTAACTCATTCGCCCGAATTAAAATCTAATTTTAATTCCGCGTCGAAATCCAATTTCGTATAATATATCGAATATATTATTTTATTGATTAATTCCAAATTAATCGTTCTCTCTCTTTTAATAATATTTTATCCTAGATAAAATATCTCCGTAATTAATCCCATATTAATTTTCTCTCTCTTACTAATTAATCCCAGATTAATAAAGTGCGAGTCATACGTCATCGGTGAATCTTCAAGAAGCGACCCATGAGATCCCCGAATATGTTGGCAGTAAATCAGGTCGTTGGACTATCCGAACACGTACGTACCTAGTACTACGTTTTTACCGATTTACAAGACATGGTTGGCTTCTAGCAAAGCACCGTGCCTACCCAATTCTCCAGAAATATTCTTATAGGAATATGTGATCTATATCAGGCATAGTATACGTAATATTGCGTATTTCGATCCAGCATCGGATGTCACGTGCAAGGCCTGAGGCTGGAAATGTGTCTGCCCCGTACGAAGCACATATCAGATCTCTGGTAACTAGTCTCTATAATCGAATAATCATGACCTAGTCATATTATCCCAATGACTGCAGTACATAAGAGCACCAGTTTCGTATCCTACGTGATCATCATCTCCACTATGACTGGAGTGATACTTCTGTCTTGACATCATACCCAATACACTACGATTCTCAATATACCCAGAAGAGGTGTACAAAAAACCTGTTAAAGCCCTGGACGACCAAAACCAAAGTATATTGATTGTCGCAAGTACTAGCGGTGCAAGTCTCAGGTTAAGACCAAATACACCTACCCTGATTCGGACTTCCATAGACACATAGTCATACTACCAATGGAATTTCGAGGGGTCTATCCAGAGTGAAGCTGTTCCCGTACCATCGGTAAACACAACCTCCTATTACACTTGCATGAGTATCCTATACCCAAATATATGAGAACTATGCCGTTATGCTCCCACAACGCGCACAAGTGTAATATTAGTCTTTTACGCATTATCGATGTCCAATCTCGATAATACTACGACTAGGGATATTTAATGATTAAACCTTCGTGGATTGATACTGTCTCATATCATCTCAATCCAGAATTAATCATATGAACCTTTTATCATTTATACATCTTGGTAATCTAATTACAAATGATAAATGAGCAATTTCCTTTGTCACATAGTTAATTTGTACAACAACACCATGATCTGTACAAATATTGATGCTATGGGTCATATTATCCAACAATATCATCATGAGAAATATTTTTCCGTTTAGTTTTAGATCTTTCAATCTTAAACATTTCAGTTTTAAGCAGTGATTCATGCATTAACGGCCTTAATACATATAGATTATTTTCGGAGTTTCCTGTGCATATATTTAATCCATTTCTACTAATAATAACTGAATTATTATTAAACGAAACAGAAAAATCACATTCCATAAGTTTTGTTACAGAAATCAAATTCCTGCGAAAACCAGATATATATAGCACACCATTCAAACATAAATAACTTTTATTAAAATTCAAATTTGAAACTCCCACTGCTCTTGCTGAAACAGCATCCCCTGTCCCAACACTGATGGTAAAGCTACCTTCAGTAAGGTCCCTCCATGAGTCAAGTAGCTGTAAAGAACAACAAACATGGTTAGTGGCACCAGAATCAACAATCTAAAAAGAGACTCAATGACAAGTAAATCATATTTACCTGCATTCTTTTTCTCTTTAAGCTCTGCAAGGTATTTAGGACAATTCCTTTTCCAATGCCCTTGTTGTTCACAATGGAAACATTTTCATTTGGCATTGGTTCATTTGGAGCTTTTATTGTTCTTCTTTTTCATTGGTTTTGCCTTTGCCTTCCAATTGCCTTTCTTCTTTTTCTTTACAGATTTAGAAGATTCGGTAAGATTTGCCTCGGCATTGGGCCTACGAGGACCGTTCATAACGGACTCGTAATTGGTGAGTTCATTCAGCAGTTCAGTCAATATGAAAGTTCATAGAACAGTTGCTCTTAAACTGCAGGAAACTTTTCGGAAGGGTTTCCATGATCATTGTCACCTGGCTTTGCACATTAATACGTGCACCATGGGTTGCAGCCATATTAAGATGAGCCATCATCCTTAACACATGGTCTCAGACTGATGTGCCTTTCTTCATTCAAGCGGTCAATATAGAGGCAATTGCCTCATGTTGTTGCCGGTCTGATGGTTGCCCAAACATGTTCTGTAATGACTGCATAATCATTGATGCTGTCACCATAGGCTCAGGCTGTGCAGCAAGAACCTCAGACATGGATGCTATCAAATGCTATGGGCTTTCTCATCAGCTTTAATCCAATTATTATAGGCATTACGTGCAGCTGTGCCAGCATTAGGTGCTGGCTCAGGAGGACATTCCTCCATTAGGACAAATTTAAGGTCTTCACAGACCAAGATAGCATTCATGTCACTTTTCCATTTAACATAATTATCCCCGGTTAATTTTTCTTGTTGTTTGATAATGGAGATTATTGCAGATGCCATGGCTGAAAAATAATAAATGCGCATTCAATATTCATTCATCGCATATTAAAATTGTCAAACATTTAGGCATAAAATTAAACATGATGCATGATCAATGTATAATGAATTAGAAACCTAAAAGAATTACTATGCCACGATTATCTATCATCCCACAAATAAGTGCCGCCGTAGGGTAGGTCAAGTATTCACATGATAGATTGAGACATTCTCAATTGATTAATATATCTGAAATAACTCTTATTCCTATATTAATCAACTACCTTTATTTTGATCAAGGAAGCTTAGATTAACAACTTAATCATTCCTTTGTGAGTGTGACCCATTATTTCAGAACCCTTAGACTTAACTAGTGAAGTGCCACTGTAGCGTAGGTCAAATCACCAGATACATCTAGAGTCCCTATCCTTTCGGAAGCCAAACCTGATATTGACCCAAAAATGACACCATCCGTAGGGGGACGAAAGCAAAGCCGTCTCGAGGCGCCTATTGAATCTCACATTTTTGGATAACAATAAAGATCATGGGATATATTGTGTTATACCCCTCTCACACTCACTATTTTGAAGTTTAAGATTTCTATCTCACTAGTTTCTAATGTATTAAGATTATGCTCGACTAAAACATATCTTTATTAATACTATTGGATTATTAGTGATCTAACCAATTTTAACACTTAAAATTTTATTCACTAATACTTATTAGTCTCTACTAATCATTAACTTAATTAAACTAATTTAATCAAGTTTGCTTAAGTGATCTAATTAATTTTAACAATTAAAATATTAGTTCACTTATAGGTTTTAAAATTTTAGAATTCAACTAATGGACTATATGTCATCAAACCGTTTAATAGATAAAAGTACGTTATTTACTCCAAAGGTACGTGGAATTGTATCCCGAGTGCAAACCAAATTACCGTCCAGTCGGAAGCGGCTATGGAATTTATATCCGGGTTTCCATCCGATATACCAAAGAAAATAATGTACTTATAATGTCCATTTGTGCTTAAACTTGAATTCCTAATTTTTAAACCTTTAAACCAATTAATCTTATTAATTCGTTTACATGCATCTTATATTCTAATTTAAATATTAAATTTATATAAAATCATATTTTATAACTTGAATATCATGCATGTCTACATATTATGGCATGTGAAAATGCAAGAGTAGGCACCCTAGGCTATATGACATGTTAATAAACAATTTAAAACACATAAATATGCCCAGGTCTGGGTTGTAAACGTTCATGTAGCGTTCTCTGGGAGTTCGAACATTTTCCAGGCAGTAGCAAAACGTTTGAGTTGCGTTTGACTTGCGTTCGAACGCATTCAGTCTGGTGTCAAAACACTGGTACTTTATTTACTTCGTTCCTTCCGGAGTCCGTTTTGGTCCCCATTTTTTTACGGACTCGTAACGGAATGAAGTTTCACAAACATACATAAATTGCGTTAACCGGGCTCTTATTTTTTAAAAATACTAATCTAATTAGTACAATAAATCCAAGGCATCCCTTGGTCTTCAAATCTTGCTCCATGGTATGTTGTTGTGTTCTTCGCGGAATAGGTTCGTAATGAGTCCTTTGTGGCATCGGCTCCTCCAAGTTACAAATTGAGTTCCAAAATGGACTTATTACAAAGGAAATGAACTTACAACACTTGAAAGAATATGACCTTATGGTCTTACATTTCCAATACCAAAAATAAGAGCCGGAAAAATTAACGATCCAACGCAATACATTCATCACATGTATCAAAGTAAATATTCATCACATGAACATTAAAAACCATTCATCTCATTAATCTAATGTGTCTACTCATCACAACATGCATATTAATAATTTATATCTAATATAAATTATTAAAACTTAAACTTAAAAAGAGAAAAGGTTAAGAAAACTTTTCAACCTTAAGCTCTCGATGCTAATTGTAGGAAATGACTTTCCTTAGCGCGGCGGAAGTTGCTTGTGGTGGCACCGGGTCCGGTATGAATCTTCAAAATTTTCTTTGCCTTCTCCCATTGTTGTAGTAGCCAAGATCAATCCTTTGGTGTCCAACACTTGGATCAACCACTCGATCTTCCGAACTATGACTCGAAACCAACAAACCGAAGTGTGGGCTTCACTCACAAAGATTAAACCTCTAAACTATTTGAAGATTTAAGATGTCACAATGGTGGTTGGCTTTAGGAATTTCACAACACTTGTGAATGTTATAACTCTCTCTATTTTTCTCAAATATTTTATCACAACAATTGTGTGAATGAATGCAAAGTGTTAACCTTAGGAAGTGAGAGAAATGGTAGAGATTATATTCTCTTACACAAGCCAACTAACCTTGTCATTAAGCATCTAATGCTTTCTTGCAATGGCCAACACAAAAATATGAATGCCAGACCAAAGCATAAGAAATGTTAAGCTAAAGACAATGGCTTTGTCATTAAGCATTCAATTCTTTTCTTTCAATGGAAAACACATAAATGTGGAGGCCATACCAAAGCATAAAATGCATTAGCTAATGACAAAACTATTAGGTGTATCCAAGCCACCTAATAGACATAATTGCTTGGATGACATGGTAAGCCATATGGCTTTGTCTCCAATGGTAAATAAAAATCAATATATTAATAATGATTTATTTACCTTCAATCATGTTGTAGTAATTATCTCATAATTATTACTAACTTGATTATCTCATAATCAAGACTTGATTATCTCATAATCAAAGAATTCTAGAAAACATAAAGTTAAACTAATTTAACATAGTTTCATTTGTGACAATAAATATTATTAATCTTATTAATAATATATAAATAAATATAATGTGAGCATATAATTAGACAATCTAATTATATTAGGTTTGCTATAGTTAATCGAGCTAACACGGGGACCAAATGGACCTACGGTTTCGAGCTCCAATAATTCCGAAATATTAATTAAACTCTTTAATCAAATATTACGAATTATTAACTCTGCATTATTCCACTAAAAACTCGAAGTTGAACTCTCTTTACCGTAGATGGATTAAGTAAACCGAACATTTTCGGTGTCCATCGATATAGTCATTACATATAGTTATAGCCCTTCACAAATATCTCATAAATAGAGCCGGGTCATAAGTCCGTTAAACCCCTCTAAATATTTTGTCTCTTAAATGCCATTGATTCTATAATGAACAATTAATTCATAACAATTATGAATATAAAATACTTTCTATTCGTAATAGAAAAGTTGAGCGCTCAAATTGTTCAAGTCCCGAATCAACTCTTAAAAGAGATATTCATCTGCTTCTCATAAGAATGAGTGAATTCCATATCTCTGTAAAACGTTCCCATCTACATACCAAACCATATCCCAAAAATACGTAGTTATTGGCCGGGAATGCAACACCAACCTCACCATAGTAAATCAAAGGACATAGCCTGTCATGCAGGAGTTCGTAATACACTCATGATTAAGATCGAATCCATATATGACCATCTATTAGATAAAATGAATTTATTTGGTTAACGAATATTAAAAGAAATTCGTATTTATCTGAGTCCAGTCCTATATGATCTTATCATACAAGGTGCCTTCATTCCCATGTCACTACATGAACGATCCCGGATCAAGGTCGTCATACAGTATAGAATGGACCGCATCTATAGATATACCACAAACAGAGTACCCTCTTTGTTTGCTATCTATGGACTATTTAGATTACTAACTTTAGACTTAAATCCTCTTGTGCATCAAACATACACTAAGTCTAAAGGTACAAGAGTAATCAAGGTAAACAAGATAATTAGACAATATGCGATATAAATCAAACAGCTTTGATAAAATGAATAATGCATTTATTATTATTACAAAAATCAATTCCGTTTACAATACATGAAGCTCTAGGACATCAATCCCAACAATAGACTATACCACGACATAGAGTGGTAGAACGAGAATGCCGACATCGTTGAGATGTGAAAAATCTTACCTTATCCTTAACTAGCATAGATAAAGATAATCGTACCAAAACTCAGTACACATAATGCTATATTCTGAGACAAAGGCAATTAACCTCAAGAGACGGTTTACCCAGAAAGGGACTAAAGAGACTTCTAAGGTTAGAAAAGTAAGAACCCGACGTAATCAAAGATAGATAAGTTTGCAATACCAGTATGAATCTATAGATCAGACCAATGCCAGTAGAAATCCATGTAAGTTTAAAAGAAAGAATATAACACCGGTAATCTTGATGACTATTACGTAATGGAAGGTATGATACATGATGTAAATCATGTTCAAGCATGTATATGCTCACGAAATTACTTTTCGGGTATTCGAAAATTTATCGCAGTTCACAGCCCTTAGTAATTCAAGCATAATTTTTCCATACGATCTCCGATTTTTATGAATTTTATGTCGCCGAAAAGATAAGACAAAAATCTACGACTATCTTGTTGAAATAGTTAGGGCTATTGGGCCATTTATAATTATTGGAACAAAGTGAGAAAGACTAAGATAAGGAAGAAAAAAATAAAAATCTGCAAACCCCAACTCTTTAGGGATGACCGAATGAAGAGGGGAAGAAGAGAGGGAAAGACTTGCTTGGTGACGTGACTGCCATTAAAGTGTGGAGGATATCTCATATATCCACAATGGTATCTCAAGTCAAAAAATCAATATTCTACTCAACCTGAGAAGATTCTTATTGACGTTGGTGTAACATCTATTAAGAATCTTAGGTGAGTCGTTCAGTGTTTATTCGATAAAAACACCTACATGTCTATATGAGTCTCTGAGACTCATGGTTCATTGGGAATCAACTATTGAAATATAATATTCCAATATACAACATGCACCGGTCTCAGAGGGTTTACTTATTGACCAAGTAATGTAACCTTGACCAGGAACTCTTAAAGAAATGATACTGTTATGATACAACTCAATGTCAGTTGCAATGCTTTTGCAACTGTATCATAACTAATTATTCTAAGGTCAATTACATCTTTACTATATATAAAGAGATATTATATTATAGAAATTGCTTATTTTATTTATAATAAAAAATTACATAAGTATTTACAGGGAAATATAAAAAAATTGGCGCTCTAAGCACCAATCCCAAAAAATTCTCCCACTTGCTCAAGTGCCAATATTGATTGTATCTCATACCCATCGACTCCACATGTTTATCAAATAACTTCGGAGGAATAGCCTTTGTAACCGGGTCTACTACATTATCTTCATTTAGGACCTTGCACATGATAATGTTCCCTCGCGACACAATCTCTCTAATAATGTGGTACTTTCATTCCACATGCTTCGATTGCTGATGCTCTCTCACTTCATTTTCTTGCGCAATGGCTCCATTATTATCATAGTATAACTGAATTTAATTCTCAATACTTGGGACAAATCCATACTCTGTGATAAATTTCTTAACCCAAACAACTTCTTTTGCAGCTTAAAAGCTGTAGTATATATTCCGCCTCTGTGGTGGAATCAACTGTGGACCCTGTTTGAAATTTTTCCAAAAAACTAAAACTCCGTTAAAGGTAAACATTAATCCCGATGTAGACTTTCTATCATCAGGATCCTATTGGAAATCCGAATCTGTATACCCATTAACCTGCACTTCATTTCCACCATAAATCCGAAACTTATCCTTAGTACCTTTGAGATACTTTAGGATATGTTTAATGGTCATCCAATGGTCATTACCTGGATTGGACTAATATCTGCTGGTCACACTAACTGCGAAGCTGATATCAGGCCTAATACATAATATGACATACAAGATGCTGCCCAAACACGAATCATAAGACTGATTAGACATTCTAATCTTCTCATCTTTTGTTTGCGGACATAACTTCTTCGAAAGATGTAGACCATGCCTGAGCAGTATATTTGCTGTCTTACAATTATCAAAATTATACAGTTCTAAAATCTTATCTATGTATGTTGATTTGGATAACCTAATAAGCTTCATTTCTCTATCTCTATAGAGTTTTATGTCTAAGACATAATAAGCTCCACCCAGGTCCTTCATAGAGAAATCCTTACAGAGGTAAGCTTTGATGCCCTGCAACATCCTGATATCATTCCCAATGATCAGGATTTCATCAACATAGTGAACTAAAAATACCACCATACTCCCACTGGCCTTCTTATACACACAAGATTCTTCCGAATTCTTGAGAAAGGAGAAGAGAAAATTTTATTATCTCATTGAATCGAAGATTCCAATTTCGTGAAGCCTGTTTAAGTCCATAAATGGACTTCTTAAGCTTACACACCTTGCTCGAGTTTTCGCTGGATACAAAACCCTCTGACTGCTCCATATATATTTATTCATCAATAAATCCATTTAGAAAAGCCGTTTTGACATCCATCTGCCAAATCTCGTAATCATGGTAAGCGGCAATAGATAATAAAAACCTAATAGACTTTATCATCGCTACTGGTTAAAAAGTTTCTTCGTAGTCGACACTAGGTCGCTACATGTAACCTTTAGCTACCAGTCGGGCCTTAAAGGTTTCAACCTTTCCGTCAGGCTCACGCTTCCTCTTGTGAACCCATTTACAACCGATATGAATAATTCCTTCAGGAAGATGAAACAAGTCCCAAACTTGATTCAGATGCATAAAGTCTAACTCTGATTTCATGGCCTCTTGCCACTTCACGGAGTCGATGTCCAACACCGATTCTCTATAGGTATAAGAGTCAGTCTCATTAACTAAGATAACATCAAAACTCTTTTCTTGTATCAAATACAAGCGTTCAAGAGGTATAGATACCCTTTCGGACCTATGGAGTGTGGGTAATGAAGGTTCTTCATCTACTTAAACTTTAGGTTCCTCCGTTGGTTAGTTGGTCTCAAGTGTACTTCATCATCAAAGTTCAATCTGTCTCTTTCTCATTCATTCAAAAATTCTACCTCTAAAAATTTTCTGAAGTAAGCTATGAATACATTTTGATGCTCGATATCATAAAAAACATGTCCTTTCGTATTTGAAGGATATCCAACTGTAACACCCGATAATCCTAATGACTATTACGTAAAGATACCCATGATGTATGATATAAATTATGTTCGAACACATATACACTCATGAAATGACCTCTGGGAAAATCGGCAAATTCTTCGCAATTTCGATACGAAATTGTACGATACTCCACTACGAACAACCCTTAGTGTTCGGGCCATAACATTGTCATACGATCTCTGATTTTTATGAACGTTATATCATCGGAATGCTAAGATCGAGACCTACAACTTTTTCATTGGATATTTTTCTAAATTTGAATTAGAAATAAGTGAAATATTGAGATTTTAAAGCTTGAGTTTTATGATCTTGGAGGCATGGGGGAAAACCCACCTCAGTATGTAACTTGACTCATATATGGAATTGACAGTTACATATATCGTGTGCACATGCAGTTCAGAACTATGGATGATTGATGCCCCTAGATATCAGATTTTGAGTCTGGAGGGTATCATAGATCCGCACCCCGACTCCAGATTTGTGGCTTGGGAGACAATGAGACGTAACACCCCAAGACCACCAGATATTTACGTACGGAGGGGGGGACGCCTCTAAGCGTCAGATTATGCATACGGGGGGGATGACGATACGTAACTCCCCCATGCACCAGATATATATAGATACAAATTTCTCAGATATAGAGTTTTCAGATATAGATCTTTCAGAAACAAATTTTTAGAAATGGATTTCCAAAAAAACATTTCTCATAAGAGTTGAGTTTTATAAAAGAGTTTTCAGAAAAGCTTTTTAGAAGAGTTGCGTTTTCAGATAAGAAAGAGATTTCAGAAAAGAATATTTTCTAGGAGGATTTCGGTTTTTAGAATAATGAATTTTTAGAAAGAATCAGTTTTTGTTTTAATTGTCCACTCACTAGATCATTCAAATGATCTAACCCCCTCACTCATAGTTTCTTATTTTACAAGTATACACGGAGGAAGAGCTTGGAATGATGGATACCGATGGCAGTCACTAGAGGGTCCGAGTCTGCTTGGTCGAGTACAAATTTACAGTATAGTCATAGTTTAAATAAAAGTCATGTCTTGGAGAATGTATAATTGTAAGTGTGTGTGTAACAAGTCAAGATGTCCATGAACAGAATTGTAAACATAAGTTTTTTTTTTTCAGAGTTCAGTTATTAGTTTTGATTTGCATTTCATGTTTATGAGTTGGGCAAATGTCCTTATGCATGAGTTTGTAATTCCAGATAAGATTAGCAGTATATTGATCTGATTACAGTCTGAAAGTCAGAGGCTCAGGGGAATAGATCAGTCTATTTCCTGCCGGTAGCATCTCTTGGAGTGGGATGTTACAAAGATGGTTTTAGAGCATGGTCTAAGGAGTCAGTGACTGTAATGGGTAGAATGTTGGGGTCTTGTATACGCAGTATGTCCGAGATACCCATATTCAAAGAACTGCCTCTTCAATATCCGATCCTCGAGTACGTCCTCAAGTCCTATAGACAGGTTAGTAAAAATTCCCGAAGCTATCTAGATTTTCTTCCTAATAAAGTAGCCATAACCATTATTCTAGCAGAAAATCCTTCTCTAGATATCTTGGCTTATCAACAAAAGTTCAAGACAAGTTATGAGAACATATAATAAAGTTCTAAGAATAGTTACACAAAAGAGTGAGAAGAGAAAGCTATAAGAAAAGTAAGGAATGGTAAATAGATATTCAAGCAACCAGAGCCAATAAGAGATAAAGATATAGAAACAGATAATAAGAAAGTACCAGAACCTATAGTAGCAAAGATAATATAATAAGACTGAGCAAGAGAAAAATATCAAGTAGACCTAAGTAATATTTCTTCCCTTCTTGTAAAATTCCTTCCTTTCTAATAAAACTCATTCTCTCATCAGAAAATTCCTTCAAATAGACCCAATAGCCTTAAGTACCTCATATAGATAGCAAGTTCCCGGAGTAGTAACGAATGATGGACAGAAAGATAAAAAGAGTAAGAAATCAAAATTAGACGTGGGAGTTCCAATAGTCAAGAGATGTCAAATAGGATGAAGAGACTTAGATTCCCAAACCAGACTCACAATTAAATACATGAAGGTCATAAGCAGGGATGATTAGTTACCTTATCCCAAGTAACCCGACATAGATACGGTCCTAAGCTACCCAGATCCTCACCCCTCAGTAATACGGTTGAAGAAATTATCCTGAATGAGTCTATCTCATACCTATCTTACATGAGTAATACACTCTACCAAGACATAGAATACCAGAACAAGGAACATCGAAATCTATAGAGACGTAAAATGTTTGTCATAGCCAGTGCCTGTAGGAAAACACTTTCCTTGCACATCAGAAACGGTTGAGGCACACAGATCAGACTTGAAATTTTTTTTCCGCCCTACTCCCTTAATTGCTGAATGCTACTGCCACACCCATGGAAATTTTGTTTCAATTTTAGATAAAATTCCAGCCCCGAAATAGCCCGAACAGCCGGACAAAACTGGACTGTTTTGGACTCGTTCGATCATGCCCACGCAAACTGCAGGAGAAACAAACCTTGAAATGTGCGGACTATGGTGTGTGTTTGGTTATGATTTTTCACTTGAAAATAGCCCCAACACAGCCCCCCAAAACATCACAAAATGTTCCCCAAAAAACTGGATAAAATAAAACCAACGGAGTTCCGTTTCACCAAGTAAAGGGGTGGCAATGGGCATAAATAATGCTCACTGCCGTGAACCACAAGAAAAAGATGAAGATGAAAATTTGTTCGACACGACAAATTCTTTCGAACTATATCTCATTACCAATGGAAACATGTGTGGGCAAGACTCAAAAAACAATCCCTAAATGATTTAGAGATTAAAACACACTTGATATTTGTTTTTAATTTCTTCTTTTTCTTTCTTTTAGTTTGTCTAAACTTTTGAGAGAGAATGAACAAGAAGAAGATGAAGGCTAGGGTTAGAATGAAAGGCTTAAGTAAAAAGAAAAATAATTTTCCTTTTTATACTTGGGTGTAATTTTTTAAAAAAAAAAAAACCCTTCAATTTCTTTCCTAAAATATTCGGCCGTTCACATGTCTTTTTATTTATTTTGTAACAACAAATTTAATTACCATAATAAAAGATATGTTACAAAAATAAAAGGTGAAATGCCATTTTATAATTTGTAACTTCCAATTAAATCCAAGGCTTTCCAAAACCCAAATTTGGAAATTACTAACTTAACCTTTCATTAATTATATCTAATATAATTAAATAACATGTGTTTAAATATCATATATTTAATAAAACCATATATTAAATTTTAATATAAAGTTTCAAGTGTGAACATTAATATTTAATCATATTAATAATATTTATACATGTGTGAGTGTATAATTGGACTATCAAATTATACTAAATCCGCTATAGTATATCGAGCTAGCACATGGACCAAATGGACCTACGGTTCTGAACTCCAATAATCTCGAAATATTAATTAAGCTCTTAATTAAATATTTTGAATTATTAACTCCAGGTTATTCCACTAAAAATTTGAAGTTGCACTCTCGTTGCCGTATATGATATATTAAGCCGAACCAAGTCGGTGTCCATCGATATAGTCACTACATATAGATTAACCATTCACAAGTATCTCGTAGTTAGAGCCGGGTCATAATGTCCGTTAAACCGTCTAATTATTTTTACCTTAAGTACCATTGATTCTCTAATGAAAGATTTATTCTTAATGATTATGAATTTTAATCTTTTAATAGAAAGACTTGAGCGCTCTAACCGTTCAAGTACCGAATCAACCCTTAAGAAAAATACTCAGCTACTTCTCGCAAGAAGGAGTGAATTCCATATCTATGTAAAACGTTCCCAGCTACACAACAGACTATGCCCCCAAAGTACGTAGCTATTGGTCGGGACTGCTACACCAACCTCACCTTTGTAAATCAAAGGACATAGCCTGCCATGCATGAGTTCATAGTACAATCATGATTAAGATCCATCCATATATGACCATCTAGTAGATTGAAATGACTTTCTTTGTTTAACGAATGTTATAAGAATGTCATTTCCATCTAGGTCCAGTCCTATATGATCACATCATACAAGGTGCCTCAATTCTCATGTCTCTACATGGACGATCCCGGATTAAGGTCGCCATATAAATATAGAGTGGACCGCAGCTATAGATAAACCACAAACAAAGTACCGGCTTTGTTTGCTCTCTACGGACTATTTAAGATTACTAACTTCAAACTTATATCCTCTTATCTATGATACTCATACACTAAGTCTTAAGGCACATAAGTAATCTAGGGTAACCAAGATAATTATAATATGCGAAAATTAAACAAACACTTTGATTAATGAATAATGCATCATTTTATTTCAAAACATATAAAGCCGTTTACATTACATGCAGCTCTAGGGCATACATCCCAACAATTTCCCACTTGCACTAGAGCAAATGGGACATGTCACGTAATCCTAGACCATCTAGGTGACCTTCAAACACTTTAACCGACAAGGTCTTTGTAAATGGATCAGCCAGGTTCCTATGAATTTCCTCTCAATATGCTTTCCCCACTTGTGGCCTATTGGTTCTTTGAATTTACCACTGCACCACTATTATCGCAATAAAGTATGAGTGGTCTTTTTATATCTGGAAAAACTTCTAGATCTCCCAAGAATTTACAGAGCCAGACTGCTTCTTTAGCTGCTTCACAAGCTGCTACATATTCAACCTCTATGGTGGAGTCAACATTGCAAGATTTCTTTATTCTTCGCCATACTATAGCCCCACCACATAGGGTAAACATTGATCCAGATGTTGATTTCCTAGAATCGACAACTGTCTGAAAATCAAAGTCCGTATATCCCCTTAGGATCATATTCTCATCGGAATACACAAGCATATAATCTCTCGTTCTCTTAAGATACTTGAGAATGTGTTTCACATCCACCCAGTGATCCAATCCTGGGTTCGACTGAAACCTACTGACTACTCCCACTGCAAAATAGATATCTGGTCTCGTGCATAACATAACATACATGAGACTACCAACTGCTGAGGCATATGGGATATGTCTCATTTCCTCAACATCTTGAGGTGTCTTAGGAGACTGTTTCTTTGACAAATGAATTTCATGCCGATAAGGCAGATTGTATTTCTTAGAATTCTGCATCCCAAATCGCACAAGGATCATGTCGATATAGGATGCCTGAGATATAGCTAACAATTGTTTCTTGTGATCCCGGAGTATATGAATCCCAAGAACATAACTGGCCTCTCCCAAATCTTTCATTTGGAATTGGTTAGCTAGCCATATTTTCACGTCTGATAATATATTTACACCATTCCCAATGAGTAAAATATCATCGACGTATAAAACAAGAAAAACCACCTTCCCGTCAATGACGCGCTTGTATACACAAGGCTCATCAACATTCTGCTCAAAATCATAAGACTTGATCGTGGTATCAAATCTTATATTCCAAGATCGAGACGCCAGCTTAAGTCCATAAATGGACTTTTACAGCTTGCAAACCTTTTGCTATTGACTTTGGGCTATGAACCCATCTAGTTGTACCATATAGATACTCTCATCAAAATTGTCATTCAAGAATGCAGTCTTGACGTCCATTTACCAAATTTCATAGTCATAATATGCGGCAATGGATAGAAGAGTGCAGATGGATTTGGGCATGGCATTGGCGAGAACGTTTCCTCATAGTCAACTCTCTCTTTCTGGGTATAACCCTTGGCCACTAGCCTAGCCTTGAAGGTATGTTCCTTCCATTCTGCTCCCCTATTCCTCTTGTAGATCCACTTGCAACCTATGGGTTTTACCCCATCAGGTTGGTCTACAAGTTCCCAGACTGAGTTGGATGTGACAACTTGTGCCTGTCCAACCCCAAGGCAGCGATTAGGTTGTCGTACAACCCTCCCACTACGTCTAGGTGGTAGATCATTATAACGAACTTGCATATGATGCTCAAATGTTGAAGGTGCTATGTATTTGTCAACTGTCGTTGATGATGGTGTGCAGGTCGAACCAGCAAGTAACTCCTCGAGTAACACTTTACTTCAAGGCATGAAATCCCTCATATAGTCCTCCTCTAGAAACATAGCATTTGTCAATACAAATACTTTGTTAGCTTCAGGACTATAGAAGAATCCACCCCTAATCTCATTAGGATAGCCTACAAATAGGCACACCTGAGAACGTGGCTCCAACTTTGTAGTCTTATTCTTCAGCATATGTGCTGGACACTCCTATATGTGGAAATATCATAAACTAGTTTTACGACCACTCCACAACTCTAAGGGAGTCTTAGGAACAGACTTAGATGGAACTACATGAAGGATATGCATTACAGTTTGCAATACATATCCCCAAAACGAACTAGGAAGTGAGCTATAACTAAACATAGATCTCATCATATCTAGTAGGGTCCGATTTCTCCTTTCTGCAACACCATTTTGCTGTGGTGTTCCAAGTGCTGTAAGCTGGGATATTATCCCATGCTCAACTAAGAATTCCTCAAAATCTCTGTCAAGGTATTCTCCTCCACGATTTGATCATAGAATTTTGATTATTTTCACCTAACTGGTTCTCAACCTCATCACGATACTCTTCTAACTTTTCAAAAGTATCTGACTTGTGCTGCATTAGGTAAACATACCTATATATAGAATAATCATCAATGAATGTGACGAAGTATTCATAACCACCTCGGGCTCTTACATTCATCGGTCCACAAACGTCCTAATGTATTAGCTCAAATGGTTGAATGTCTCTTATACATTTTCTAGTAAAAGGTCTCTTGGTCATTTTTCCTTTTAAAGAGGATTCACAGACTGGTAAAGTTCTGAGCTTTTACTGGTTTAAGGCTCCGTTCTTTATCAATCTATCTATCCGGTCAAGGCTGATATAACCAAGTCTAAGATGCCATAGATATATGTCATCGTGAGAAATTTTTTTTCCATTTAGTTTTAGGTTTCTCAACCTTAAACATTTAAGTATTGAACATTGACTTATGTGTTAACGGTCTTAACACATACAAGTTATCTCCTAGTTTCCTTAGCATATAGGTAGTCCATTTTTGAAATAATAACTATTATTATTAGATAAAATGATAACCATCATGCAATAGTTTTGAAACAGATATCAAATTTCCATGACAAAACAAAAACAAGCACCATTTTGTTTAAATTGAAATAACTTTTATTTGAAAAATTGAAAACTGATAACTCCCACTGCTTTACTAAAACAACATCCCCTGTCCCGACTCTTATAGTAAAGTTACCTTCAGCAAGATCTTTGCGTTTATCAAGTAGCTGTACCCTTAGCATTACTAGTGCCATTCTTCTACATCTTTACAGATTTCGAAGACTCGGCAACATTTGCCTCAAGACTAGGCTTACGAGGATCCACAAACATGGACTCGTAGTGGGTGAGCTCATTAAGCAGTTGGGTCAACCTAAAAGTCATCTTGTTCATATCATAGTTGCTTTTAAACTGTAGGAAACTCTTCGGAAGAGTTTCCATTATCATGGTCACCTGGCTACGCTCGTCAACACGAGCTCCATGAGTCTCGGTAGTGTTGAGATAGGTCATCATCCTTAAGACGTGCTCTTGAATTGATATCCCTTCCTTTATCCTAGCAGTCATTGTTGAGACCATGGCCTCATGACATTGACCATCCGAAGGCTGCCCGAACATGCCCTGCAATGACTCCATCATCTGAGATGCTGAAGCCATAGGTTCATGCTTTACAGCAAGAACCTCAGACATCCCTGCTAGCAAGTAGCAGTGGGCTTTCTCATTAGCTGCGACCAATTTCTAGTAGGTATCGCACATAACTTGGCCAGCATTTCTGACCGGCTCGGGAGGACACTCCTTCGTCAGGACAAACTTTAGGTCTTCACAGACCAAGATAGCGTTCATGTTACTTTTCCACTTAACATAGTTTTCTCCCGTTAATTTATCATTTGAGAATATGGAAATAATTGGAGAAACCATGGTTGAAAAATAAAATAAACATGCATTTAACATTCATTCATCGCATATTAAAATCATCAAACAATTTTGGCATAAAATTAAACATGATGCATGAATCATGAATAACGAATTATAAACCTAACAGAATTACTATGCCACATAAATCCATCATCCCATAAGTAAGTGCCGCCGTAGGGTAGGTCAAGTACTTGCATGATAGATCGAGACAATCTCAATCGATTAATATATACAAGAATAACTCTTATTCCTATATTAACCAACTACCGTTTGATACGATCAAGGAATTTTATTAACAGTTAATTATTCCTTTTTGAGTTTGACCCGCCGTTTTGGGATTCTTGGACTTAAAGAGTGAAGTGCCGCCGTAGGGTAGGTCATTTCACAAGATACATCTAGAATCCTTATCCTCTCGGAATCCAAACCTGATATTGACCCAAAATGGACACCATCCGTAGTGGGGACAAAAGCAAAGCCGTCTCGAGGCACCTTTTGAATCTCACGTTTTCGGACTAACAACGGAGATCGCGGGATATACTGTCGTATATCCCTCTCCCACTCACTATTTTAAAATTAAGGTTTATATTTATAAAATATCTAATATTTTAATATAACTAGTGTGAATAAATTTATGGCGGCTAAATCATAACTCTTATTTACACTAGTACACTATTAGTGACCTAACCAATTTTAACTTTTAAAAATTGTATCACTAATTTCCATTAGTCTATACTAATTGTATTATTCAATTAAAATAATTTAATTAGAGTGGTATTAGTGGCCTATTATATTTTAACTACTAAAATACTAGAACACTAATTGGTTTAAAATTTTAGCATTCTAAAATGGTTAAGATTTATATTAAACTATTTAATTAATCTTAGTGTGTTATAAAATCCAATGGTACGTGGAATTGTATCCCGAGTGCAGACCACATTACCATCCATTCGGATTTGGCTATGAAATTTATGTCCGGGTTTCCATCCTATATACCAATGAAATTTATTATACACTAATTAATCCCAATATATATGAATTTAAATTTTAAACCTTAAAACCAATTAATCCAATTAATTGTTTTTCCATGCATATCATATTCTAATTTAAAAATTTTAAATCACATAAAATCATATTTCATGTATATAATGATTATGCATCCAATGCATGTTATGGCATGTAAAATGCAAGAGTAGGCACCTTAAGCTATATGACATGTTATTCAAACAGTTTGAATAAAACATACATATAACATAAAAAATATTTTGCATTGACCGAGCTCTTATTTTTCCCTATACTAATCTAATTAGTACAAAAATACCCAAGGCATTCCTTGGTCTTCAAAATACGCTCCAAGGTGGGGTTGGCTCCTTTTGCGACTTCGGTACTCCAAATTACAACAATTGAAATTTTACATTGGAAAATAAAAATACGACAATTGTAAACAATGGCCTTATGGCCTTACATCCTAAAAACAAAACCAACATTAAAATAAGAGCCGAAAAATTTTACTACCAATGCAAAATCCATTCATCACATGAAAAATAATAACCATTCATCATATGAATATTATTTTATGCCTACTCATCTAAACATGCAAATCAATATTTATAACTCATATACACATATTAAAAACAATAACTTTAAATGAAAAAGGGAAGGGTTAAGAATACTTTTCATCATTGCTCTCGATGCCAATTCTAGGAAATGATTTCCTTGCACAGCGGAAATGGTTGATGCACACAGATCAGACTTAAAATTTTTTTTCTACCCTTCTCCTTTAATTGCCGAATGCTACTACCACACCCACTGAAATTTTGCTTCAGTTCTAGATAAAATTCCAGCCCCGAAACAACCCCGGCACAGTCCCCGAACAATCGGATAGAAAATAGATTGTTTTGGACTCGATTCGCTCCCAAACGCACTGCAGAAACAACCCTTGAAATTTGTGGACTATGGCTGTTTTTTTGTTATGATTTTTCACTTGAAAACAGCTCCAACATAGCCCCAAAACATCATAAAATGTTCCCCAAAAATATTGGATTAAAACGAAACCAAACAGAGTTCCGTTTCATTAAGTAAATAGACAGCAATGAGCAAAAATAATGCTCACTGTCGTGAACCACAAGAAAGAGGTGAAGATGAAAATTTGTTCGACACACAAAGTGTTCCGAACTATATCTCGTTACCAATGGAAACTTGTGTGGGAAAGACTCATAAAACAATCCCTAAACGATTTAGAGATTTAAACACACTTGATATTTGTTTTTAATTTCTTCTTATTCTTTCTTTTAGTTTGTCTCAACTTTTGAGAGAGATTGAACAATAAGAAGATGGAGGTTAGGGTTAGAATGAAAGGCTTAAGCAAAAAGAAAAACAATTTTCCTTTTTATACTTAGGGTTTAATTTTTTAAAATAAAACAAAACCCTTCCCGTTTCTTTCCTCAAAAATTCGGCCATGCACATGTCTTTTTTTATTAATTTTGTAACAACAAATTTATTTACCATAATAAAAGATATGTTACAAAAATAAAAGGTTAAATGCCATTTTACAATTTGTAACTTCCAAATTAAATCCAAGGGTTTCCAAAATCCAAAATTTAGAAATTACTAATGTTAGGAAGTGGCCGCGAGTGCGCAGCGAAAAATTAAAATTATTATGCCGCTTTCCCTTTGCCCAAGACCCATTTGTTTTGATTATTCTACAAGCCTAGGCATGTTACTATATATTCTAAGCATAAAACTCATAAAACATGCAAAGAACATAAACCTAAACATGCTAACTATAATAAGAACTCTAAATAAAATAAAGAAAGAAAAAGACTTACTTGAACCATAGACTCCTCCAGTCCTCCTTCCAATCTACAAGCTTTTCTCGAACTCAGCAAGCTCTTCCACGTTCCAAAGAGCCACCCAAGTGTGTGGCCTCCAAAGATGCACACACCAAAGCCAAAACTCAACGGCAAGACTACGCCTTGAGTGCACATGTATTTTGCCCTTGATGCTAGCCTAGGAAAATACCTCAAAACTTTTAACTCGAGGTTCCTCTAGTCAATTAGACTTAAGGACCTTCAAAATCAGTGGCTTACCCTTAAAATTAGAGTTGCTCACTTATATAAACCCAAGATATGAAAGGTTTGGTGTAAAAATTTGTGAAGAATTCTTTGGGTTCATATAGTGCTCCAAAGACAACAAAATTAATTAAGAATCCGATGTGAGATAAAAGCTAATTTAATCTTAGCCATTGGATCTTAATTTAGTGGTTTAATGAGATTATAAAACCCTAATAAGAGTTTGGGCCGAATTGGAATTGAAATTTTTTTTACTATTCACGTGAATAGTAATTTTTTCTATTCCAATTCCCAAAGTGCCCCCATCGTCATTCTCCAATCCCTAAGCCACTATGGAACCTCATAAATGATTTGTTCAATAATTAAACACATTGAACCATTTATGAAAAATTCATACAGCAATCATATATGCTGTTATATTTGTACTGTGCACTGTTAACCATTGATTTCGACTTTGTTGTGTGTGACCTTTTGGTTTCCCCTCAAGTTGGACAAGAAATGAATCGTGATAATTTAATCGAACATAAATTATCCTCCGATCAGATGGTCGTTCGATTTCAATGACCAAGGTTGACATCTAGCAACATGCCAAGACCTCCGAATGAGAAGGAAATATATATATATACCCATTCTGTATGCGATTTACATATGATACGGTCATTCACCTCACTGTATCCCCACCTATTGACCTAGGGTACGGAAAGTGTCTACCCATATGGTCAAATGTATGATGTTGATAGTGTCATGAATCGTGCTAACCCAAGAATCTCACATGATTCTTCCGCTGTGGCCACAGTCTCAAGCACTGATCACACATATCAACCCGCAAACTGGAATACTACTCTTATAAGAAAATATTATCTGAGAGAGTGGCGATTCTCTGTTGTATCTTTACAAACTTCATGTGTTTCAACAAATGACCTAATCATACCCTTATGACCGGATCTTTTGAACCGGGGAAGGAGAATGTCAAATTTATTTGATCCACACATAAGACCTCAAGTCTAAGGATTAGTCATATAATCGATACATGAAAGTTCTCACAGACACAAGGGATAAACACTCCATATGAAAACTTTCGGCGGTCAGTTCGATGGACAAGAGCAACTCATGCATCCATGTGATACACCAAGCGGACGGATCTCCGCTAGTAGCCTATGAGATCGGCTACCCCACTTAAGGGCAGATCATATTATCATGCTAGTCTCTCCGCTTTGTGAACGCCCAGATTATTCACAAAACTATGACTAGGAACATTTAAGAGTAATGATTCTCATAAGGCATGGAAGCCATCGTCTTATTACTCAAAGGGCTTTATTACAGTGTTGATGATTCATATAAGTTATGTAAGACACGTATAATAAAGATTGTCATTTTATTAATTAATGAAAATATTACAAATACATGTACATATAGCCCATCCACAAGTTGGGTATAGGGCATATCCCTAACAACTAACTTAACCTTTCATTTAATTATATCTAATATAATTAAATAACATGTGTTTAAATATCATATATTTAATAAAACCATATATTAAATTTTAATATAAAGTTTCAAGTGTGAAAATTAATATTATTAATCATATTAATAATATTATACATGTGTGAGTATATAATTGGACTATCCAATTTTACTAAATTCGCTATAGTATATCGAGCTAGCACGGGGACTAAATGGACCTACGGTTCCGAGCTCCAATAATCTCAAAATATTAATTAAGCTCTTAATTAAATATTCCGAATTATTAACTCCATGTTATTCCACTAAAAATCCGTAGTTGCACTCTCGTTGCCGCAGATGATATATTAAGCCGAACCAAGTCGGTCTCTATCGATATAGTCACTTCATATAGATTAACCCTTCACGAGTATCTCGTAATTAGAGCCGGGTCATAATGTCCGTTATACTCGTTTAATTATTTTTACCTTAAGTACCATTGATTCTCTAATGAACGATTTATTCATAACGATTATGAATTTTAATCTTTCTATTTCGTAATAGAAAGACTTGAGCACTCTAAACGTTCATGTACCGAATCAACCCTTAAGAAAGATATCCCTTTACTTCTCGCAAGAAGGAGTGAACTCCATATCTATGTAAAACGTTCCCAGCTACACAACAGACTATGCCCCCAAAGTACATAGCTATTGGTCGGGACTGTTACACCAACCTCACCTTTGTAAATCAAAGGATACAGTTATTAATAAGGAATTTCAGTGTATATAGTAACAATAGATAATATAGCTTGAGGACAATAAGTAAATGAAGTCTTAACCGGTGGTTACACACGCGTATAACGCAAGCGCATGTATCGTTCAAGTAGTATAAAAATATCGATCCCACGAGGACTTAATATCTAATCTATTAATTTTATGAGGTCAAATGATTACTAGTATCTAACAGGTTGTTTGATTGATTTGAATGGTGACGATTCTAAATTTAAAAACAAGTAAATAAAATTGTTCGAAAGTAGGTTTTAATAAAATTCAATATTAAAAATATCTAGGGTTGTGATTTCTTCCAATATCATTTTAAAGATGAAGTGGTTATCTTAAAGTTGGGTAATATATTGATTTATTAACCTGGAACACTAAATTATGTGTAAGCCTCTATCGATGGTCAGACACAAATACCCAGTTTAACCCAATTGAACCATATGTCTATGTCAACCAAATTATCTGGATTCATTAAGTTTAAGTTCCAATTATGGCTACCTCCGCCCGACATGTATATGTCTATCCTGTAAGGAAATATATTAAAGGGTTATCTATCCTCAAGGAAGATCGTGGACTATTGAGTCTTAGGTCTTAAACTTAAAATCCCTATGTCTAGTTCATTTTAAGTTTCCCAGTTCAATTTTATTAATGGCCAGTTAATGAAAAAGCATTAAGATTAAGACTCAATAAATAAATCTTTATATTACCCAAGCTATAATCAAACCCCTTATAAACCGGTGATATTGGATTTCATCAGAACCCCAGATAACTGGCTTAGTTACGACACATATTTACGGGTAGTAAAAAAAACTTAAATAAAATAAAAGACATAAAGTAAAATACTGAAAATTATATACTGAAAAGTAAATGCTGAAAGTAAATGCTGAAATAAATACTGAAAATTTAATGCTGAAAGTAAATTACTGAAAAGTAAATTGCTGAAATTAAATTGCTGAAAAGTAAATTGCTGAAAAGTAAATTGCTGAAAAGTAAATTACTGAAAAGTAAAAACTGAAAATTAAAGAAAGAAAAGTACTGTGCGTAAAAGCAAATTCGGAAAGTAAAAACTGAAAAGTAAAGAAAAGAAAGTACGAAAGTGGAAATTAATTACTGAAAGCTGTAAATAAACAAACAAGATACAATCTTCTTAGTATTCTTAAGGAATTCCTTAGAAGAAAGTATGAATTTTACAAATGAAATGGCTTGGTATTTATAGGCAAAATTTTGCCTCCATCAAATCATCCACCAAATCAATTATTAATTGCTCCACCAAATCCATTATTAATTGCTCCTCCACTAATCTCTTATCATGTTTGGTGATGATTTGATAATTTTTATTATTTATTTATTAATTTATTTTTTGCTTTGAAAATGATTGAAATGACTTTAATAATTACACACAACACACTTCTGGATGGTTCATCAATTTCGGGCATGAAATCGTCAGAATTAGAAATTATTTTGTCTTTCAAAGCTGTAGATATTTGAGGTATCTTTAATTTGGAACTTGAATGAGCTCAATCCGATATCGGAGTAAAAACCTATGCCCAAAATACGACAGATGCGCAAAATTGGAATTTCCAAAACTGCACTTCGTCAAAAACGCCCTTTCAAGTTTCCAATCTCCAAAATTAAAATATCAAGTCCTATAATTGCCCTTATTTGACCCATATTTCGTCCTAAATGATTTCAGTGAGATCCGATATTATTTTTTCTGCAAAATAAACTAAAACACATCAAAACGTTCATCAAACCCGAGAAACTAAACAAAATATTAAGTTAAAGGGGCGGTAAATATTGATATATTTTCCGCTCATCACACCCCAAACCTAACATTTTGCTATTCCTCGAGCTAAACAATAAAATAAAATACAAGAAACAATTAAAATTAAACTAAGCCACTTTCGTAGGGATCACGGTTGCATTTAGCGTATGCAACAAGCCTTTAAACCTCTAGGTGTCCCTAGTGGACGAGTTGTAGTCTCGTGAGGGTTTACAACAAAGATACCCACAAACATTTTACAAAAGTAAAAATGTAAAAACTAATGGACACAAAAGCAAAAAAGACAAGAGAAAAAGAATAAAGGAAGTTAGTGACTAATCAGGTGAAACTTCTACTCCAAGTTACTAGTTGTTTTGTTTCTTTCTAAATTACTGAATAAGTAAATTCTCTGATTATATTTACCATTCTCCATACACACAGCACAAATTATTAATCAATCTCATTTTTGCCCACTACAGTCACAAGTGTAGTTGATAAGAGAGTAATATTTTTGTCCTAAAGTTCTATCAGATTTCACACCTTTTTTTATGGCAATGAAATAATTTTTCTGATTTGTTTTTTTATTTTTTTCTTTGATTTTTTTTTTATTTATATACAATATCTTCCGTCTATGTAGCGAGCTTGGGTCGGTGACTCCTAAACCAGTTGGCTTTAGGGCACCAGGTGTTAAGACACCCCTACGGACTTAATTACTCAGACTTCAGATATATATATTTTTTCAGCATCTTTGATCCATGTAACGAGCTTTGGGCCAGTGACTCCCAAACCAGTTGGTTTTAGGGCACTAGGTGTTAAAACACCCTTAGAGACTTAATAACTCGGATCTCAAATTTTTTTTTACTCCATTGCTTTTTTAGATGCTTCCTCCAATTAAACTAGAGCACTGAATATTACAAACTTTTCAATTTTAGCTCATGTCCGTATGTTACTATATATGTTGATAATACCTGTCAATTGAGCATATGAAGATCCATTTTAGTCCGTTTTATGGAGAATTCACAAATTAAATAATTCAAAAGGAAATAAACAAAAATTAACTTATTTCGAAAATAGGCTTGAGATACGTCTCAGGAGTGGAAACTCCTTACTCAGTTATCTCTTACCAATTTCACCCTTTTAGTCAAAATAAAAACACAAAAACACAAAAAAAAATTTTCAATTTTTTTTTTATATTTTTCGAAAAATTTTGGACTAAAAATAAAAAGAACACACAAACTAAAAACAAGGTACTGATCAACTAATTCCCTCCCCCAAACCTAAATGAGACATTGTCCCCAATGTCTTAAAAAGTAGAAGAAGAGTTTAGAAAATAATACCTGGTTAGCTGAAATTCTACAGGAAATTAAAGGTTAAGATCCAGATTAATCCTACGCCTCTTACCACGATCGTCCTCAGACCAATTTATCTTTGAAAGGATAGGGTCAACTCGTGGTTCATAGGCTATGAGTTGGTCTATTAGATTCGGAGCAGTTCTAGCAGTAAATAGGAGTTCTTTCAAAGTTTTGACACGAACCCATTCTCTTCTTCGGCATCATCAAGAAACACACAAAGAAAATCATAAAATCCATCAACGTTGTACATCCCAATTGGTTTCTGGTGTATGTTCAGGTTCGCCCAAGATAGCACAATAAAAATTTCCTCCAATGTACCCAAGCCACCTGGCAAAGCAATAAAAACATCAGCACAGTTAATCATTTCTACCAAATGTTCAGACATACCTGGCACGATCAGTTCCTCTCTGTTTGATGGTTCAATAAGATTTGCTTCTGCCAAGGGTTTTGGGATGATTCCCAAAACGTGACTGCCTCCTTCCTGTACGGCCTTTGAAATGATCCCCATTAGTCCAAGGTTGCCTCCGCCATATACTAAGTGCATATTTCTTGCAGCTAAGACTCGACCCAATTTTTGTGCTGCTTCTACGTATTGTGGTTTAGTACCAAAACTATTACCGCAAAACACACAAATTTTTTCAACTAGTCTTCTTGAAGTGGCTTCCATTTTTTTTATGTATTTCTTTCTCAACTCTGGATGCCTTCAAAATTTCAATGACGGGCTGAATTTATAGTACCTGAAAAGGGTGAGTAAAAATAGCACAAGTATCTTCCAGAGGACGATTAGTAGCGAAATAATATCGTGATAGTAAAAAAGGTCTGGATCTTGTCAGAGAAAACAAAATAAAAACAACAAAACAAATCGAAATTATTAAGAAAAGACAAAGAGATATAATATTTACAAGAAAAGTAACGGCTTGATTGACGTCTATGCGTCACGGACAAGCTTCCCATCCAATTTTCTTATAAACTGGCAAACATGGTCTTTTTGAGTCAGATTCCCAAGACTTAATTGTTGTCTTTCTTTTTGGAATTGTGTATGTAATTTGCGAATGGCTATGTGAACATATCCACTGGGATGCGTCTCAAGAGTTAAAGATATATCATCTAAAGACTCCTTACTCAAGCCATCCCTAATGAATTTAATTTTGTCTTCGCGATTATCAGACACCATTCCTAAAGAACGACAACGAGTATTGCAATTCCAGCGTGCACATTTGTAACTAACACCCATTTGTTTAGCTCTACGTTTCTCTGTATAGGTGCTTCTTCCAAAACCAGGCAGATGTGAAATAAAAGAGTCAGATGACTCACCTGCTAATCGGACTCGTGCTTCAATTACCCAACGAATGTCATTAGGAATACCTTTGATCATCAGTAGTCTCATCCGTTCCAAGCGAGCTTTGTAGACTTTCATCAGAGATTTTTGAGGGAGAGAAGGAAATTGCTTGTGAAGATTTGCGAGAGCTTCTTCCATCGTGAAATGACTAAACCTGTAAAAATTAAACACACAAAAATAAAACACACCAGATCACAATATATACAAAAATTACATGGGTTGCCTCCCTGCGAGCGCTAAGTTTAAAGTCGTCAGCTAGACGTGACTTCTCAAACGTTAAGCTGGATCTGAAAGTGTAACACTTTCTTTTTGTCGCTCAAATGATTCTCCCTAGTAGTGCTTGACACGCTTGTTTTTAACCTTGAAAGTTTTGTTGGAGTTAGGATCATGTATCTCAACGGCTCTATCTCGTAAAACTTTGGTGATCAAAAATGGACCTGACCACCGTGATTTTGGCTTCCATGGGAAGAATTTCACCCTTGATTTGTTTAACAGTACCTTCTGCCCTGGTTCCCGTTGTATGCGCACTAACTTCTCATCATGTCTTTTCTTGCCCTTTTCTTTGTACAATTTGGCATCCTCAAAAGGCTGATTGTGAAATTCCTCCAATTCGTTGAGCTGGTGGAACTTTTTCTCTTCTGTTGCTTGTAGTGCAAGAATATGCTTCTTCAGTACGCAGTGCGCTTTATCTTCAGGCTCCACAGGTAATTGACATGCTTTAAGTTTGTTAGTAGAACTTTGTCTTTCATCAGAGTTCTGAACGGTACTATGTATCACATCAAGTCTGAAACATTCCTCATTCTTTTCATCATCTGGGAAATTCATGGCTTTGAAAACATTGAATGTTACTTCTTGGTCTTGTACCCTCATGGTTAGTTCTCATTTTTATACACCAATAATGGTTCGACCTGTAGCCAAGAATGGTCTCCCGAGGATGATTGGCACGTCTGCGTCTTCCTCCATATCAATGACAATAAAATCTACTGGGAAAATGAATTTGTCTACCTTGACCAGCACATCCTCAACTACGCCTCTTGGAAATACGAGCGTTCTGTCAGCAAGTTGTAGTGAGACTGAAGTGGGCATTGTTTCTCCAATCTGCAGTTTCCTGAAAATAGAAAAAGGCATCAAGTTAACACTAGCACCTAAATCACACAGAGCCTTACCGAAGTCATGTTCTCCTATGGTGCAAGGAACAGTGAAACTGCCAGGATCTTTCAACTTTGGAGGAAGTTTTCTCTGAATGATGGCGCTGTATTCTTCTGATAATGCTACTGTCTCATAATCTCCCAATCTCCGCTTTCGTGAAAGAATGTCTTTCATGAATTTGGCATAGCTGGGCATTTGTTCCAACGCTTCTGCAAATGGAATGTTGATATGCAGCTTTTTGAACACCTCCAAGAATCGAGCAAACTGCTTGTCCAGTTTATTCTTCTGAAGACGCTGAGGAAAAAGTGGAGGTGGAGTGATCTGTTCTTTTTCCTTTGCTTCTTTTTCCTCCATCTGTTGCTTTGTTTCTTTTGGAAAATCTTCAATTGTTGTTGCCTTGATTCCAACATCTTTGTTGATTTCAGTACCACTTTTTAACATGATGGCATGACATTGCTCATTCCCTATGTTCCTTGGATTTGGCTCTGTGTTGCTAGGAAGGGTACCTGGCGGTCTGTAACTCTGAGCATTGGCCAGTTGTCCAATTTGATTCTCCAGTGCTTTAATAGAAGCTGATTGACTTTGAATTAATGCTGCTTGGGATTGAAACATAGCATCATATCTTGCTGCTTGAGATTGAAACATAGCATCATATCTTGCTGCTTGAGAGTCGTGTTTTGCTTCTATCTTTTTCAAGTGGGTCAACACTTCTGTTATTCCTGGTTCATTTGCCTGCTCCTGGCTTTTGTTCTGTTGCTGGAATTTAGGTGGTGGATAGTTCTGCTGTTGGCCTGAATTGTTGCTCCATGAAAAATTGGGATGATTCCTCCACCCTGGGTTGTAGGTGTTGGAATATGGATTGTTCCCATGTCTGTTGAAATTGTTGACATAATTCACCGTCTCTTCAAGTTGGTTTGACTCTGGTGCTCCTCCATATGGTGAACTTGTGGATCCAGTGGTAATGTCTCCATGAATTTGCATATCTGATCTCAGCTTGGCGTTGACTGCTGTATTGGCTCAACTTTCATAAATTCCTGCAATTCTTTGGATCATGCTCCTTTCTGTTGGCCATAAGAATTGTTGTTGGCCATTTCTTCGATTAGGTCCCAGGCTTCATCTTCTCCTTTTGCCATTAAAGCTCCTCCAGCAGCAGCATCGATTGTGGTTCTCATTATTCCAGAAAGTCCATTATAGAATGTTTGGACTTGAAGCCATTTTGGAATCTCATGGTGAGGACATTTCCGGAGCAAATCTTTGTACCTTTCCCAAGCTTCGCAGAGGGATTCTGAATCTTGTTGTACAAATGATGTGATGTCATTCCTTAGCTTTCCGGTTCTGGCTGGTGGAAAGTACTTTGCAAGAAATTTGGTGGCTAAAGTGTTCCAAGTTGTGATAGAACCTGCTGGTAGTGAATGTAGCCAAGCTTTAGCTCTGTCCTTCAAGGAGTATGGGAAAACACGCAGTCACATTGCTTCTTCTGATGCTCTGTTGTAGTTAAAAGTGCCGCAAACTTCCAGGAAGTTACTGATGTGGGCATTAGGATCTTCAGTTGCATTCCCCCCGAACTGAACTGACTGCTGAATCATCTGAATGCATGTTTTGTTGTCACACACATTTGCTGGTAAGGAAGGAAGTACAATACATGAAATGAGTATGTCAACCACCGGAATGGTTATGTCTCGAATGGGAATTGGTGGTGCAACCTCCAACGGTTCAGGTTCCATGTTGACTAAAGCTTCTTGGCCTTCTCGCCTTTCCCTTCTCAACTGTCTGATGGTTCTTTCAATTTTTGGGTCAAGGGATCGGAGTTCAAAGCTTCTGGTTCGTCTCATGTAGTTTCTGAGAACCTGAAACACAAGAAAACAAAAACAATAAGTAAAAAGAAATTAGATACAAGTAACGTATCTAACCCCAAAATTAATACTGAAAGATAAATAAGTCCCCGGCAACGGCGCCAAAAACTTGACCGGTGCTTACACACGCGTATAACGCAAGCGTACGTATCGTTCAAGTAGTATAAAAATATCGATCCCACGAGGACTTAATATCTAATCTATTAATTTTATGAGGTCAAATGATTACTAGTATCTAACAGGTTGTTTGATTGATTTGAAATGGTGACGATTCTAAATTTAAAAACAAGTAAATAAAATTGTTCAAAAGTAGGTTTTAAGAAAATTCAATATTAAAAACTATCTAGGGTTGTGATTTCTTCCAATATCATTTTAAAGATGAAGTGGTTATCTTAAAGTTGGGTAATATATTGATTTATTAACCTGGAACACTAAATTATGTGTAAGCCTCTGTCGATGGTCAGACACAAATACCCAGTTTAACCCAATTGAACCATATGTATATGTCAACCAAATTATCTGGATTCATTAAGTTTAAGTTCCAATTATGGCTACCCCCGCCCGACAAGTATATGTCTATCCTGTAAGGAAATCTATTAAAGGGTTATCTATCCTCAAGGAAGATCGTGGACTATTGAGTCTAAGGTCTTAAACTTAAAATCCCTATGTCTAGTTCATTTTAAGTTTCCAGTTCAATTTTATTAATGGCCAGTTAATGAAAAAGCATTAAAATTAAGACTCAATAAATAAATCTTTATATTACCCAAGCTATAATCTAACCCCTTATAAACCGGTGATATTGGATTTCATCACAACCCCAGATAACTGGCTTAGTTACGACATATATTTACGGGTAGTAAAAAAAACTTAAATAAAATAAAAGACATAAAGTAAAATACTGAAAATTAAATACTGAAAAATAAATGCTGAAAGTAAATGCTGAAATTAAATACTGAAAATTTAATACTGAAAGTAAATTACTGAAAGTAAATTGCTGAAAGTAAATTGCTGAAAAGTAAATTGCTGAAAAGTAAATTGCTGAAAATAAATTACTGAAAAGTAAAAATTGAAAATTAAAGAAAGAAAAATACTGTGCGTAAAAGTAAATTGCGGAAAGTAAAAACTGAAAAGTAAAGAAAAGAAAGTACGAAAGCGGAAATTAATTACTGAAAGCTGTAAATAAACAAACAAGATACAATCTTCTTAGTATTCTTAAGGAATTCCTTAGAAGAAAGTATGAATTTTACAAATGAAATGGCTTGGTATTTATAGGCAAAATTTTGCCTCCATCAAATCATCCACCAAATCAATTATTAATTGCTCCACTAATTGCTCCACCAAATACATTATTAATTGCTCCACTAATCTCTTATAATGTTTGGTGATGATTTGATAATTTTTATTATTTATTTATTAATTTATTTTTTGCTTTGAAAATGATTGAAAGTGACTTTAATAATTACACACAACACACTTCTGGATGGTTCATCAATTTCGGGCATGATATCGTCAGAATTCGAAATTATTTTGTCTTTCAAAGCTGTAGATATTTGAGGTATCTTTAATCTGGAACTTGAATCAGCTCAATCCGATATCGGAGTAAAAACTTATGCCCAAAATACGACAGATGCGCAAAATTGGAATTTCCAAAACTGCACTTCGTCAAAAACGCCCTTTCAAGTTTCCAATCTCCAAAATTAAAATATCAAGTCCAATAATTGCCCGTATTTGACCCATATTTCGTCCTAAATGATTTCATTGAGATCCGATATTATTTTATCTACAAAATAAACTAAAACACATCAAAACGTTCATCAAACCCGAGAAACTAAATAAAATATTAAGTTAAAGGGGCGGTAAATATTGATATATTTTCCGCTCATCAAGTCCTCAGGTTGATTGATAAATATTAAGTAATCTTAAGACATGGAATAGTCGATGTAGCTTCAAATGGAATGAATAGTAAATCCCCTTCCAGTAGCCCCAACTATAGTAAGTATATAGATACCTAACCAGTCCATCACCGAGCTTAAGTAAATAACATAAATGTGTATTCATAGATTTATATGGAATGCATATACTAACCCCTCCACTTAGAGCCTAGTAAGGAGAAGAACCAGTAAAGAAGCGTATTTGACAAAATAGACGGATTATGAGACGGATAGATAACTGAACCAATAAGTTCAATGGAACATAGATAAGAATCATGAGATGGCAATGTTCTATATGAGATAGAATAGTTTGAAGTCACAATAAGTCGATTCAAATATAGAAGTCATCGTTAAATTGGAGACTCTTAGGGGAGTAAAGGCTTAAAAGAGTGAAGGATTCGGATAGAGAGCGACTCTCAGGAATATAGTATATGACTTATAAAGAGCTTCATCGTATTGGGATTGAAAGACTAGTAAGAGAATAACACCTGAACCAAAGTTTTTTTTTGTAGAGATGCCTTAAGCGATCAAAATTGAAGGAGTTCCCAGGGGAGTAAAGACATATGGAGTTCAATAATTTGAGATAAGAGGGAAATATAAGTAACAAAGTAAACTTTGTAAGGAGGAATAACAAAGGGATTATAGTAGGACTCTGAGAAATATAGTAACGACTTAAGACGGTTAAACAACAGAGGCTAGTAGGAAAAAGTACAGAAGCAACATGACAGAGTTTTTAGAGAGCATGACTCTAGAGAAGGTTCAAATAAGAGGTAGTATAATTGATAGACTGAAAATAATCAGGAGTATAGTCGAAGGAGATAATTCAGATAGTACCTAGCAGAAGTACTTTAGTGTGGGAGCCAACACTAGTAAACCTATGAGTCTTAAGCTTTTAGATGAGCAGCACGTGCAACTACAACACAGGTAGCCAGTGAAGATCACCATAACCAGAAAGGCTTAAGGACCAATCCCCACCCTCCCAACCCTCATTTGACAACATCAAAAAATGGGGATTTCGATATTCACTTTAAGACACTCTCAGAAATAAGTGAATGCGTAAGTAGAAGGAGACCGAAACATAAAACTTTCAGATATAGTACAAGAGCAGAATAAAAGAGGAAAATAACTCTAAGTAAAAGATTTATGAAAGAAGTTGTTTAGATGAAGCAATAAAGAGATAAAGTAATAGTCAAGCAACGACGAGAATATAAAAGAACCAACGTTAGACATAACTGGAGATATGTAAAAGAAGATATCATTCAGATAATGAGACAAAGACATAGACCACATAGGTTTCGTATATAGAATAGAGCAGCAGAGTAGATTGTGAAAGTATAGCAGCGAGCCTTTAAACATTAATATAAAACCAAAATTCTATTAAATTTAGATTGGAGGAAAGATAAGAATTACCAAGAAGTTGAGGCTTAAGGTCATTTGAGACAGATTTATTAAAGTATAGCGTAAAAAAAGGCTAAGTAGACTGAGTTTACAAATATTGTCGAGACCAGAATAATACCTAATAGAATAAGATCAAGAGAATAAGTAAGAGTGGGACATCTTAGAGTAAAATCGGGTAAAGGAACCGAATCAGAGAAAAATGAATGGTTAACCAGTAACTTACTAGCTACAAATTTGAAAAGTACGAAAAATAGTATAAATAATATGTAGAAACGAATCGTTAACATTCATGTTAATCATAAGAAATATGGTTAAGCATGAAGTATTCATATATTTGAACCTAATATAGGTAATTCGTATCATGAATATAGTTGCATTAATAAACAATAACAGTAAGGTAGAAGTGCATAAGCAATTTGACCAGAATCCAAAGAGCCTTAAGCCACGCATATAAGCAGAGTTAGAAGAACTTAGAGGATGGAGCCCGTAAGTAGTTGAAAGTTAGCGAAGTGGAAATAGACAGCTAAGCAATTAAATTAAGAGAATTAATGTCAAGGTCAAGTTGAGCAGGTGGAACTGTGGGTGTATAAAGTATGATCATTTTTACTAGAAACAAGGATTGTCCTTGTATATATTTATTCCAAAGCTATGGTAGAACATGAAGAAACTTAATGATATGAAACATAAACACCTCTAAAAATGAGAAGGCGTTAGAAAAGAAGGGATGGAAGTAAGAGAGAGAAAAATTTGAGCTATACTTGAAGTCAAAAGAAGTAAGGTAATCGGCTGTAGTACAAAATTACAATAGTGATACATTAAGTGGGAGGAGTGACAGAAGCCCCAAGTGATATTTAAGAATTAGTGTTATCATGGCAAAAGATATAAGAACTGAGGATAAATGATTCAATTGGAATGGTCGTGGATATGCCTCTATTAGCATGGACACATTAAATTCAAGTAGGACCTTACAAGTTAAGTATGCAAATATGAGATGAGTAATCTTCTAGGAGATCTAAAGAGGTATTACGATACTCCACTATGAAAAACTCTTATTGTTCGGGCCATAACATTTTCATACAATCTCTTATTTTTATGAAATATATATCGTCGGAAAGCTAAGATTAAGACCTACAACGTTTGCGTTGGATATTTTTCCAAATTTGAATCAGAAATAATTCAAAAAGTGAGATTTCCGTGGAAGCTATAGTAATTTCGAGAATAACCTACATTTGATTGATGTGGCACCATTTCAACCACTCATTTTATATAACAAAAAATCAGCCATTGCCTATATAAATGACACTATTCACTCATCTTCTCCAAAGGCCAAAAAACGTAAGAAGCCTATAAATTTTTCTTCAAATTTCTTCATCTCTCAATACCATTCTTGAAGGTTGAGGTGATAATCTCAAGCTCATTCCTCAAGTGGGTAAGCTTCTAACACTTTTTCTTTCATTATTTTTCAATTTGGGTAAAGAAACTAGAGCCCTAAATTCACACATTGGATGCCATAGAGTTTGAAGTGGCTCAATTGACTTTGAAAGTGTTGTTAGCATGCGTTATGAGAAGTGTCTTGATAGTAATAGCATAGAATGAAGTCTCTATATGTATGAATGAGTTGGGGAAATTGTATGTTGAGATTTGATGATATTTGAATATATGATTTTGTGTTTGGGATCGAGTTTGGCTCTTGAATATGGATATTGAAGTTTAGAGAATTGTCTATGTAAATGTGTTAGTATGGTATTGTTGGAATTGCATTTGGGAATTGGCTATGGAGAAATAAATGAAGGCCTAAAATCTTTCCAATGTCGTGACGCGTATGGGCTAGCATCGCGATGCAAAGCTTGAAGTTTCTATCTGTTCAGTTTAGTTCGTGTGAGCGTCGTGATGCCAAGGGCTAGCGTCGTAACGCGGATAACAGAGGAAGCTCAATGTCTTATTCTGATTGGTAGATGTCATGATACATAGCATTTAGCGTCACGATGCATGAGGGAGTCACGATGCTAAACCCTTGCGTCGCGACACAGAAGCAGATGATGCTCACTGGTTCAGTTGCAAGAGTGAATGTCGCGACACCCAAGGGACAACGTCGTGACACGTGACCAGAATTTCCCCGAACTAGTTTTAGTTCATTCCAGTTTCACCCTAGCATGCTAGAGGCCACTCTAAGGGTCTCGTATCAGCTCTCTTACATACATTACATTCATTATATAAGTACGATACGCCTTGTAGTGATAGCCAGTACTTGAATAGATAAAGTTGGCCTAATTTCGAAATATATTCCTCAGCCCATTTTCTAATCAACATTATCAATTATAGATCATCGCATGAATCACAATTTCCTTCGGCAAAGTGAGTAATGCCATCCAGATTCCAAATCTGTGAGTGGACCCTTCTTTCAAACTGTATTTAATTATATGTTTTTGATATTATACTTACCATTTTAAGCATATAGGGTATTAGTCAGATTTATTTCTAGTTATTTTAAGAAAGAGCATGTTTTTGAAAGATAAGTTTTATTACAGTTGTTTTATGAATGATGAAGTATTTAAAAAGGTTGATTTTCAAAGCTTGAGTTTTATGATCTTGGAGGCATGGAGGAAAAACCCACCTCAATATGTAATTTGACTCAGATATGGAATTGACGGTTACAGATATCGTATGCACACGCAGTTCAGGACTATGGATGATTGATGCCCATAGATCTTAGATTTTGAGTCTGGACGGTAGCGTAAATCCACATACCGACTCCAGATTTGTGGCTTGGGAGACGGAGAGACGTAAAGTCCCAAGACCATCAGATTTTTACGCACGGGGGGACGCCCCTAATCACAAGATTATGCGTTTGGGGGACGACGATACGTAACACCCCCATGCGTCAAATATATACTGATACATATTTCTCAGATACAGAGTTTTCAGATATAGATTTTTCAGAAATAAATTTTTAGGAATGGATTTCCAGAAACAGATTTCTCAGAAGAGATTAGTTTTATAAAAGAGTTTTCAAAAAACCTTTTCAAAAGAGTTGAGTTTTCAGATAAGAAAGAGATTTCAGAAAAGAATATTTTCTATGAGGATTTCGGATTTTAGAACCATGAATTTTCAAAAAGAATCAGTTTTTGTTTTAATTTTCCACTCATTAGATCGTTCAAACGATCTAACCCTTCCACTCCTAGTTTCTTATTTTGCAGGTATACCCGGAGGACGAGCTCAGAATGATTGATACTGATGGCAGTCACTAGAGTGTCCGAGTCCGCTAGGTCGAGTACAGAGTTACAGTCCAATCACAGTTTAAATAAAAGTCATGTCCTAGATACATGTATAGTTGTAAGTTTGTCTGTAACACGTCAATATGTCCATGAACAGAGTTGTAAAGAGAAGTTTTTTTTAGAGTTCAGTTATGAGTTTTGATTTTCTTTTCGTGTTTATGAGTTGGGCAAGGGTCCCTATGCATGAGTTTGTAATTCCAGATGATATTAGCAGTACTGATCACAGTTAGAAAGTCAGAGGCTCAGGGGAATAGATCAATCTATTCTCTGTTGGTAGCATCTTCTAGAGTGAGATGTTACACCAACAAACCTAAACTTTTGCCCTCGAGGCAAAAGCTTATTCTACTGAGCCACCCTGACGTATGCAGGACACCCCAAACCCTAACATAATTAAGGCTCGGTTTCCTACCGGTCCATATCTCATACGGAGTCGTAGGAACAACTTTAGAAGGAATCTTATTCAAAAGATGTGCGACAGTTAAAAGAGTATAACCTAATAAGTAATAGGGCAAATCTGTAAAACTCAACATAGATTGGACCATATCCAATAATGTCTGATTTCTCCTCTCGGACACTCCATTATGTTGTGGAGTACTCGGAGGAGTATATTGAGTGAGAATCTCATTCTCTTTTAAATAATCAATGAACTCACCACTCATATATTCACCGCCTCGATCCGATCAAAGACATTTAATATATTGACCAGTTTAATTTTCTACTTCATTTCAGAATTCTTTTAACTTTTCAAAGGTTTCTGATTTATGTTTCATCAAATAAACATAACCGTACTATGACACAACATCGGTAAAGGTTATAAAATATGAAAACCCACTGTAAGCAATCTGACTCATAGGACCACATAAATCAGAATGTATGAGTTCTCATTAGTTAGTGGCTCGGTGTCCCACACCAGAAAATAGGGCTTGGTCATTTTACCCCGAATGCAAGATTCACAAGCTTGACATGTTTCAATGGTGAGAAGCTTAATCAAACCATTCATAACCAACTGGGTTAAGCATTTCACGCCTATATGACCTAACCTTATATGCCAAAGTTCAGTATTATTTATTTCAGATAGTTTACTTTTATTAATTCCAGTATTCAAAATATCTCGAGAAGTATGCAAAATGTAATGACCACGCTTATTTGGAAAAACAAGGATATGCATATTATTTCTATCACATAAATACAAGGAACAGTTCTTAATATTTAAATGATATCCCTCTGTATCTGACCGGTGTAAAATCACACGCGTATAACGTAAGTGCACGTATCGTTCACGTAGTATAAAAAATATCGATCCCATGAGGACTTAATACTTGAGATATTAATTTTATGTTGTCAAATGATTACTAGTATCTATTGGATTGATTGTTTGATTGGAATGGTGATTTAAATTTAAAACAAGTCAATAAAATGATGCGAAAATAAATTAAAGAAAATTCAATAATAAGAAACTATCCAGGGTTGTGATTTCTTCCAATATCTTTTTTAAAATGAAGTGGTTATTTCATGTTTGTATAATATATTGGTTTACCAACTTGGAACAAAAAATTCTGCAAAAGCCTCTGTCGATGGTCAGAAGCAAATACCCAGTGTAATCCGATTAAATCATATGCCTATGTCAATCAAATTACCTGAATTCATTAAGACTAAGTTCCAATTGTGGTTACCCCCGCCCAACAGGTATATGTCTATCCTGTAAGTAAATCTATTAAAGAGTTATCTATCCTCAAAAAGATCATGGGTATTAATTCTAGGGCTAAAACCTAAAATTCCTTTGTCAAGTTTATTTTAAGTTTACCAGATCAATCTTATTAATGGCCAGTTAACAAGAAGCATTAAGCTTAAGACTTAATAAGTAAACCTTTATATTACCCAAACTATAAAATAACCCATTATAAACCGGTGATATTGTAATTCATCACAACCCCAGATAACGGGCTTAGCTACGACTTATATTTACAACTAGTAAAAACT